>JAUIMM010000014.1:2170000-2352500 GCA_031769625.1 Taudactylus pleione
ACTGCTGTCCAGGAACCTTTGTTTATCAGGTTTTGCTTCGCACCTTATATCCCTTATATCCCTTAGACACTGATGGTTTAATGTTTAGCTGCCCAGCAGCAAAATTCTCATAAAACAGCAGCTGTATGGATTTCCCCAGGCAGGTAGAAACTAATCTTTGTGAAGTCATGAAATCTGATCATACACTCCCCAGTTTCAGCTTCTCACAGATTTAGGTATCTCTGTCAATGTTATGGTAAATATCATGTTAATGAGACCATATTAATGTCGATAAGGTAGGCTTATATCTGAAGTTATACAGATGTGTCCTCATACACTGTTGCTGCAGTTGCTCCATACAGCCCTTCTCTGTGCGCCAAGTCCCATGCGACTATGCTTGCATCGAGCATCTTTCCCCAAAAATGTGGCTTAGTCACAATGCGATGCTACAAAACCGCTTCACGAGACTGCACTGGTTACTGTGATATGCAGCACTTGTATATATGTGTGCGACTGAGTCTGAATCTGTGTACAAAGTGTTGCGTGGCAGCAGCCTCTGCTTTTTCCCACGCCAAGTACCGTTGTGCTTCGTATACAGATTATTAGGGGTATTCAATATGGGTGCGATAACATAATTTTTTGCGTTAATATCGCACTTTTTAACGTTTTTGCATTAATATCACTTGTTTTAGTTTTACACCGTATTCAATTTCAAAGACTTATCGCAGTTTTGAAAAGTGTTTGATAAAAAACGGTGATAACTTTTCACCATTGAATAGGTGTCGAAAAAAAGTGCAGAATTGGTGTTTAGGGGTGCAGGCTTAAAAAAAATAGCCTGCACCCCTGAGATTGACATTTAAAAAAGAACTGTTTCAAAAAAAGTTTAAAAAAAAAAATAGGGACACCCCAAAAAATTAATAAAAAAATTGGGGTGCAAAAAAAAAAATGGGAAAAAATTGTTTAACAATAGGCAAATAGGTTCAAGGCTATTCTGCATGTATGCGGCAGGGTGTTTTCTAGAATAGAATTATAGCGGCAGGTGCACAAATGCAGAATTTTTAAAAACTTTAGGGACATCAAAATATGCTATTACCCATTTTCATGTACCCCAAATTTGATGGGACCACTTAAAAAAACGAAAAAAATAACCTGTGCTCTTCTGCATCACTTCTTCAATGTCGGAAAAAAACACCTGCTGCGGCTATTTAAAGCCCCGACGTTCAATTAAAGGCTAAAACGAGGGTACCCATAGTGTTCCCCCATGTTTTTACAACTTTAGAGGGGTCTTACAATTATTTTAAGGAAAAATTCGTAACTTTATGCAAAGCCAACTTCGGAGTTTCCCGTTCTCGTTAATTTGATATTGAATACGGGGATAAGCGGGAGCGCGCACCATACCTTTACGCAGAAAAAAACTCTGATATGAAACGTTAACTTCGCCAGGGAAGTTAACCTCTCATATTGAATACCTCTCTAAGACTCAGTCGCACACAGATATACAAGTGTCACATATCAAATTAATCAGGGCAGTCTCGCGAAGCAGTTTGTCGCATCCGATTGCAACTAAGGCTCGTATTCAATTTGAGGCAAAAAGTCCCGGACTTTTAGCCTGCCGGACTTTCCGCCTAAATCGCGTGTTTTTGGAGAAAACACTTTCCGCGCGCGCCCGCTTTTTGCCGTATTCAATTTCAAAGGACGTGAAAATGCACCCGGTGAAACTGAAACAGGCGAAAAGTCCTGTCAGATTTGGGGAAATCAGCCTGACACCCCCCAAAAGATGCACTGACATTGGGGATCACTATGGATACCCCCGAATAGGCCTGTTTGAAGGTATTTGTGGTACTTAAATGTTCTCAATAGGTTCTAATTAGCCTTTACATAAGTGGTGAAGAATAGCATTTACCAGTTTGTTTTTTGTGTGAAAATAACTAGTCCCAGCAAATTTGGGAAACATGAAAATGGGGGGTAGCATATTTAAAAGTTGCTAAAGTGAAGTTGAAAATAATCGTGGAAAATCCACCTGCCTCAAGCACCTGCAATCAAAAAAACACCTGGGGCATACTTGGGCACCCCCCTGGAGTCTAGTTTTTAACTTTGTCCTCCAACTTTGTTTTCTTTTTTTTCGCTCCCAAAACGTAAGTACTTTTTTGGGATGTTAAGTGTGTGTGTTTTTTTTTTGGTTTTTTTTTTTAAATGTTGACGCAGTTTTCCTTTGGGGGACTGTCTTAAGGCTGCACGGGAGTTCCCGCAACATTGCACCCCAAAACCCCAATTCTGCACTTTTTTCCGCCTGCTATTCATAGGCGAAACTTTTCCGCCGGGTCCATTGCATTGACTTTTGGCCTAGGCGAAAAGTCTTTGAAATTAAATACGGCGAAAAGTTTCAGCCTGGCGAAATGACGTCACCTCGCCGAAACTGACTTTTCGCCTCAAATTGAATACGGCCCCTAGATACATTATTGTTAGAGATTATGCTAAACCACTTGGCGCTGCTCACTTGCATGACATGGCGTATTGAGACTAGGTGCATGAAGATACCTCTATTTCAAGTAAAAATGGTTACTAGCACAACAAAATCCGGCAGAATATCTGTTATGGCTTCTTTGGTAATTATATGCAACTTTTTGTTTAGTTATTTTAACTTATTTCAAATGACTGATGGAATAAAATTCTTAGGTCAGAACTACTCTGGCACATATGACATGGTAAGCAAACAAAAACTCGCACAGATTCAAAATCTCACTGGTCCTTCCCTACCATATTAATTTATTTTAATATTGTATCAAAATTACTGTGGTGGGAGGTCCACCCAGGAATAAAGTTTAACATGAAAACAAAAAAGACAAAGTATTCCTATATGGGGCACTCAATAATAAACAATCCCATCTAACAATTGTTACTATCACTACCTATTTGAGATTATATGCATTAAAAAGTGAACAAGTGGTATAATAAAACATATATTTTAAATAAATTAAATTAAAGAATGCTAGTTTTGTGATTATTACATATATACCGCTATTATATACATATGTAGCTAAGTATGATAAAAAATAAACAAGTGCAAAAAAAGTTTTACAAACAATATATATATATATATATATAGAATAATTGTGACTAGTGCTTAAGTGATATAAATAATTAATGTATCCTAAACATACTCAATATGTAATATTACCATATAGCAAATTTAATACAGTAATAGTGATACTGATGAGGGTATTAGATATCCAATGATGATGCATTCATGCTAGGCCATCACGCATACCACTATGTTGTAATAAAATACTCGATTCATATTTTTACATTTCAAACTTGTTTCTATCCTAGAGTGAAATCATAATTAGTGTACTCATTGTAGCCCACCAATTAAGGGCTCCCATCAAATTTCAAAATTCCCTAAAATTAATAATTAAAAGTAAAATAGAATAACCTTAATGTGGCAATTATAACTTATGGACTAAATTTTGATGTGAATCTATCATATCATGTTGCATACCATCTTACAATAATGGTCTTCAAAGTAAGGGTATAAGCATATTGAACCACCAGGTCATCCCATTATAGTCTATGTTACTAAAGGATCATTTATGTAATTACTTGTCAAGACTTATTTCTAATCCAAGAAGGCCCCATAATTTATATGTTCGTTCAGGCCCCCCATTAGGAATGTCCAATCACTCTCCTTCTTTAAAAGTTCTCTTGTGGCATTTCCTCCCCTGATACCCATTTTCAGTTGTTCCAATCCAAATTCTTTCAGGTCTCCTGGGTTTCCTGAATGCTTTTCATGGAAATGTTTTGCCACAGTGGTTAGCTTCTTAAATGTTTGCAGATCTGTCCTGGCAATTCTGATGCTTCCCACATGCTCTAATACCCTTTGTTTCAGGGGTCTTCTGGTCATTCCTATATACTTTTTGGCACAAGGACAACTAATGCAATAAACTACTCCAGTTGTATTGCAGTTAATGAAATGCCGAATCTTATGTGATTTCTGATACCTATCTTTAAATTCTATAGTGTGCTGCATATAACTGCAGGCCTTGCAATTGCCACACTTTAAGGATCCTTCAATAATGGGCTTCTTATATCCCTGGTTAGAGAAATGGCTATGGACTAATTTGTCCCGTAAGTTGGATGATCGTCTCCAACTGATAGATGCTCTGGTTCCTAGGTTTTTCCTCAAGTCCAGATCCAGTGTCAGAACCGACCAGTGTGCTAGTATAATATTTTGAATGGAACGCCATTCTGAGCAGAAATCTCCTACAAATCGAATGGTCTTGTCTTCCCTTGTTATTCCTGCTTTGTTGGGATACAGCAAGCTATTTCTATTTCTCTGTAATGCCTGATATTTCGCTTGCTTTATTGCTCTTTTGCTGTATCCCCTATTGATTAGCCTCTCGGATAGTTCCTCCGATCGGATATTATACAATTCGGGACTGGAACAGTTTCTTCTCAGGCGTAGGAATTCGCCTTTTGGGATCCCCTTCAGTACAGATGGAAAATGTGCGCTGGTTCTGTGTATGTTTGTGGCAGTGTGTTTTCTATAAAGGTCAGTCTGTATGTTCCCATTTTCCATCTTTGGGATTTTAAGATCAAGAAATGTCACTTCTTTATAGCTGGTTTCATAGATTAGCCTCAAGTTTAAATCATTAAGGTTCAAAATATCCATGAACCTTTTGAATTTATCTTCTGGACCATCCCACAGAATGAGGAGGTCATCTATATACCTCATCCATATTAGTATATGGCGGGTAAAATCCTCGTTTGTATCGTTAGAAATGAAGACCTCCTCCCAATATTCCAAATACACGTTGGCATATGTGGAGGCACATGCTGCCCCCATTGCTGTGCCATGAATCTGCAAAAAGAACTCATTAAAGACAAAGAAATTCTTATTCAAAACGAACCTAAGTAGATCCATCAAAAATTGCCCAAATGTTGTCATGCTCTCTTTTTCAAGGTAATGTCTCACTAAGTTGATACCTTTTTCGTGTCCAAAACTGGTATACAGCGACTGTTGCACGTTGCTAATATTACCTCTTCTCTACATGTATCTCATCCAATTTTTGTAATACCTCCATAGTGTCTCTCGTGTAAGAGGGTAAATCAATGACATATCTCCTCAGATGGGTATCCAAAAACTGACTGGCTTTCTCTGTCAGACTGTCAATGCCCGATACAATTGGACATCCTGGAGGAATCTTAGCATGTTTGTGAATTTTAGGAAGCATGTAGATGGTCGCAATTTTTGGTTCATCAACTTCTAAGAATTGATATTCAGTTTTAGTGATTATACCCTGATCAAAGGCTCTCTTAATTAAGTTTTCATATTGTTTTTTATAGTTTTCCATTGGGTTTAATAGTAATTGTTTATAGCAGGTTGGATCTTTTAGTAGTTCGCTTCCATTATGTATTTCTCCTTTGCTTATAATGCCACGTTGCCCCCCTTGTCTGAGGGTTTAACTAGTAGATCATCCCACGACTGTATTTCCCTTAGGGCAGTGGTGTCTTCCCTGCTTAAATTACTGTTTGGTCTTGGATATCTTGATCTATCAATCCACAACTTATCAAGATCCCTTGATACTAGGTCCATAAATGTCCCTACTTCAGGGCAAATTTGTGCTTGTGGAAAAAAGGTGCCCTTTTTCTTGCAGATCGGTCTGGTGGTCATAATTGAGTCTGTGGTTTTTCCCTCCAATTCTTTCAGTATCCGTATAGTCTGCCTATCTTCCAAAGAGAGGGATTCTTCCGATGTTAGTAGACTAATTCTCATTGGTTCCTCATTTTCACTAATAGGTTGATCCAAACTGAAGCCCAAACCTAATCCCATTTCTTTTTTGTTAGAATAAAATTTGTTCAATAACAGTTTCCTACCGAAGAGGTGGAGATCCTTCTCCTATCTAAAACGATCAAATTGCCTCTCTGGTGAGAAGGATAAGCCCCTACTTAGGACATCAATCTTTGTCTGATTCAGTTCTCTGGTAGTAAGGTTAATTACTCTCAAATCCTTATCCCTATCCTCAAAGAGTTTTATCGTCTCTTCAGTACCCTCTTTTGATATCTCTGAGCCTCCCGTTCTTCCCACTCCTCCCTGTTTCGGGCATTTCTTGCCCCTCCGGATCTTCCTCTTCGAGGTCTTTGGTCCAATACGGGACCTTGATGATGTTCTAAAAAATCCCTATTGGAGTATGTGGGTAGTTTGTCTTTTAGCTGGAAAGACTGATTATGTTTGTCTGTTCCAGTGGACTCCTGGTCTGAGGATGTATATCCTTGTGAGGGTCTCCTCCCTTCATTAGTTGGTTTATTACGTTTAGAGTTCCACCTGAAGACTTGGTTAAGGGCATAATCCCTCTTATCACGGGGAAATTTATTCTTTTTCCTCTCAACTACACTTATTTCATACTCTGCCAATTCTTTTTTATACTTTTAAAAGGATTATTGAAATTTGGCTTCCTGTTCGTATTGGTTTCAATTGGGTTGTCAATTGGTCAATATCTTTCCCTTTCCCATGTTTCTCAAGTAGTAGGTTGTCATGTTTAACTAATATTAGCATAAGTTCTAATGCACATTTTTTGAGGGCATCTTCCCACTCTATTTTAAGATTTTCTGTAATCAATTCAAAGGAAGGGAATATCCGTGGTCTAAGACCCCTGGGAGTAATTTTCTGTTTAATATAGTTGTCAAATGTTGTCATTTCCCACCAGGTTCTGGTTTGTTTGAAGAGGCAAATTTTTAGCTGTAGGAGTCCTTCATTCCAATTCGTTGTCTGTTCACTAATTTCATTAATATTCTCAGGGAAGATCGTACCCAGATCATTATTCCTTCTATCTCTTCTATTGGTTAATTCTGCAGAAAGGCTAAAGTTGGCCATATTTGAGAGAGATTCTTATAAGATCCCTAGTTAATGGTAATGATATCTTATATTTTATTATTTATTATTTTGACAATCGTGCCTAGTGTAAAGAGCCTAAGAGAGATCTCAGTAAAATGTACAATATAAACAAACAACAATACTCGCACAGATTCAAAATCTCACTGGTCCTTCCCTACCATATTAATTTATTTTAATATTGTATCAAAATTACTGTGGTGGGAGGTGCACCCAGGAATAAAGTTTAACATGAAAACAAAAAAGAAAAAGTTCCTATATGGGGCACTCATTGGACCTCAAGGTATGGTAGTATATTTTACCCTGGGATCTTAAAACTAAAATATAACCTTTATTGATCCATTAAATTTATTTAAAGCGAAATATAAAGACATACATTTAATACAAATAACCAACACGTGAGAATAGTGTGATTTAAAATGAATTGAAGTTAGCAAGACTTAAAGAGTGATTGCTACTGATGATATAATATGAGTGTCACCTACTGAAAATTATATAGAATGTGAGGTATTCTGCCACTTAATGAGTATAATGTTCTCCTATAGAGGGTCCTCTAATCAGGATTCAATCAATCTCAAGTGGCAGTAAGTATTGTGACACTATTATCTATATCCTAATGTAATTATTTTATCCATGACTGACAGTATCGTGACATCTAATATTTGGCTGAACTACACAGGTGTCACTTAAATGTGGTTATCCTTAGTGTGTAATAATGTCTTATAACGTTTGTAAGATAACACGTAATTGTAAGGATTACACCACTATAATGTATGATATAAGTCTCATTCTTTTATATCCAGACCTAATATGAAAAAACACACATTCTGTTAGCAATTTGGTATTACTCGGCATAAAAGGAGGAGTTTCTAGTTTATGTAGTAAAGATTAGTGCATTAGATCAAAACTATTCTCACGTGTTGGCTATTTGTATTAAATGTATGTCTTTATATTTTGCTTTAAATAATTTTAATGGATCAATAAAGGTTATATTTTAGTTTTAAGATCCCAGGGTAAAATATACTACCATACCTAAAGGTCCAATGAGTGCCCCATATAGGAATACTTTGTCTTTTTGTTTTCACATATGACATGGTGACAGATCTTCCACAATGCTGTGCAAGGAGCTGCAAAGATGCGCATATTTATCACTCATCTTGTCGCAATGCAATCTTTTCAGTTTCCTTGCTCTATATATTTGTGTCATAATATTGACAGCAGATCCAACTTCTGTCACGTTCTTTCAAGAAAGATAATGGGGGGCCAGACCTAAAACTTGGTTCCAGTGTTCAAATATTTATAAACCCCCTACAGCAGTGGTTCCCAAACTGGGTGCCGTGGCTTACCATCCTTATTAGTTCCTGGGAAAACAAAACAATTGCAAAAGGGAAAGATGGTTCAAATATACTGTAGACTTTATTCTCCAGTTGTGGATATTTATTATTTTCCACTGTAATTTCCTAATTCAGTGGTTCCCAAACTGTGTGCCTTGGGGCACTTGCTGGTTTACTACAGTTTGGTAGTCCAGGACCAAATTAAATTATTTATGGTCAATATGATATGCAAAACCTGTGCAGGGGGCTGCAATTCACAAAATATGTGGAAAATGAGAAGCACAACCCTGTCTACCATCATATAACTGAACCTAAGTATGATAGATGAGCATAATTTACTTAATTTATAATTTTTACTGCATTTCTTAATAAGAAACGTTTGGCCTAGGGGTGGCTTGAAACTTTTTTTGATACTCTAGGTCGCAGGGCCATAACTAGGGTGATGCAACATGTGGCAGGGCAGGGGGTGCTGCACGGCTGTGCCGGTCAATTTTCTGTTTATAATCATTTTTACTTGTCGCTTCCTCTTGTTTGATCCCCGGCATCTCCTGACCGCTCCTATCTCCTCCCTGTTCGACTCCCCCTCCATATGACCACTCTCTCCACTCACATTCTTCCCCTCCGTCTGAATAGAGCCGATTCCCGACCCAGGTGTCGCCATCACACCAGTGAGTTCAGCTGCCGGCACAGGTTACATACACTGACCTCCTCGCTGATATTTGCTGCATATACACTACAAGCATCACTTTTTCTGTACCCTCAGTTAGTAATCAGGCTTGTGCACAGCTGTCCTGACAGACAAATCCTGCTGCAGGTGCAGCTTTACCAGTGGTCTCCTACATCTAGAGGTGGTGAGTACTGCATAATTATTGTGCATCATCCCTGCAGCCAGTGGAATCACACTGTATTTGTCAGTGACACCTGGATAACAGTGGTAGAAAGGGATCGGTACCCCTTCATCAATGGGACAAATCAGATTTGTCACGCCCCTTCCCCATGAGGCCACTTCCCTTTTTCTGAAAGCAATAATCACTACGCTGGTATTAATTGTTCTATAATCCAATGATTCCGCTGCATATGGTAAAAGTCTGCTCTCTATTATGCAAACATGAGGCTGAATAAAACCCATATGGTGTAACTGAAACCAAACACAAAAATAAATAAATGCATACACTTATATCTCAATTTAAATATTCACATGAATGACACCAATAATCTCATGAGATAATTTGCATTCAATTGAACAAAGACATATAAAGTAAAAAAAGCTGTGAACACTGTTGTAATAACCAGTTTTTAGGCTCTCTAGAAAAATCACATATCACATAAGATCTTTGTGATTAGTAGCAAGTCTGCAATGCAATTAGTGTGTCAGGTTTAAAAGCAAGTAGCAGAAATTTTGCTTTTTAAATTCATCAAGCAAGTCTGGCAAGCCGGTCAGTTAGTGTGCAGTTATTGATAGATCGTCTATATGATACTGGCGTCCCAGTATAAATATAGTTTCTACCACCCGGTAGCGCGCTAGTTATACGTTAAGTTACCTTTGTCTCTGTGGGCCAAAATGAGCTTGTGTACCCTTGTTGGTTATTATCCGTTGTGCTAGCGTGGCCACACTGCAGGGAACCGTGTGCTGGGTACTTCGCTCCTGTTTGGAGCGATGGCTGGAGGTGCTGCCGCAGCTGATGTAGATGTACGGCTACTGCCTCAGGCTGTTACTGTTGCCGGGTGATGAGGCGCAATCTCTCTGGGTGGAAAACAGGTGACCAGAGCCGGAATAGTGGTAGAGGGGAGGGGGAAGTCGCAATCAACGCATGACTTATGTTCATATTCTTTTTGGCCCATGGCACCAAAAAGTCTAGTCACGGCTCTGCTAGGGCGCTTTGATTCAAGAAAGTTTGGGAACCACTACAGAAAATTCTTTCACCGTCCTTCTCCAGCAAACAACTTGTCTCTTCCTTCGAACCAACTCTTCCCTTCTGTAAGCCATTTATAAAACAAGCCTCCTATTATGACAATCATCTTTTCCCACCTACCCCTCCAGAAGTCAATCCCACCACACTTGTATCCATTCACTCTGTCCTTCAGCCAATCACACATCAGTACATACTACCAATTGTTTTTCTCATGCAAAACCTGGGTACCAGTCTTCACTACTGTAAACAGTGCAATTGGTTTCCTCCATGAAACCATACTATCTTCACTCAATGCAACCCCCACACTGCAGCAGTCTAGTATACTCCTCTGTATCTCAGGAAAGCACCCACTCCTTTACCAACCACCCAATTTTAGTAAACTGACCTTTTTTCTTGAAAATACTTTATTTACATTACTCCAAGAACCATCCAGCTCCAGCAACCAGTTCTTCCTTTTTTCAGCAAGACAGCTTTTCCCTTTTCTATCCAGTAATCCTTCGAACACCCTTTTAAACATAACTTAATTCCCTTTTCTCCTGGTATATCCTCAAAAAATGACACAATGCTAGTAACAGTCCCCACCTTAATAAAATCATCTTATACAGATGTGTCCTCATAGTGTTGCTGCAGAGATGCCAAACAGTCCCTCTTGGCGCGTCATGTTCTGTGCGACTCTGCTAGCGCCGGGGATCCTTTTTGCCCGAAAATGTTTTAGTAGCATTTTGATGGTACTAGGATGCACCTGGAGATTCTGCTGATTAATTTGACATACAACACTTGTATATCTGTGTGCGATTGAGCCTCAATCTGTATGAGTGGTGCTACAATGCAGCAGTGGCGGCTTTTATCCACGTCAAGTTCCATTGTGATTCATATACAGAGTCAGTCACACACAGATCGATATAAGTGTCTTATATCGAATTAATCATCACAGTCTCCTGGTGCCTCCTAGTCACATCCCATTGCGAGTGAGACACAATTTTGGGTGTGAAGGATTTGGAAAGAATGCCCGGTGCTAGCAGAGTCGCAAGGGACCTAACTGCTCACGCCAGATGTCTCGCACCACATGGCTTCTTGAGATTAGATGTATGAGGAAACATCTGTATAGCTCTCTTCAGTGATGGACAGTTTTCTCTCCATACTCCCTGTGATGTGGCGTTTCCCTTGCTTCCTTTTAAAAAAGGTGAAAGAAAAAAAAAAACGTGGGATTGCATTTTCTAAACAGCCCAACGGCTCATAATGGGTCTTTACAAGTGACACAGGTGGCCAGGTAACACTGTGTAGAGCTTCTGTGTTGGCAAGCATATCAAGATTCGTATAAAACGACTTGACAAATCCCTGGGGCCAGGTCGCTATGGCTACCAGATTTTGCTGCCTGGTTACCAGATTTTGCAATGAGGGAGGCAGCCGATCCAAATCAGCCCCGGCAGAGATTTGTGCCTATAGTATTGTGGCTTTCATTTCATGCGCAGGAGTGCATGTGCTGAGTGTCGCCTACGGTGACTGCTGTGTCCATCCTGGTCTGCGCTGACTCCTCCTCTCCATCCTGGCCTGCTCTGACCCCTGCTGTCTGTCCCAGTCTACGCTGATCCTCCTGTAAGTCCCGGCTGTCTACTGTCTGCTATCTCCGGCTGCATAGAGCTCTCCGATAATGGGGTCTATGCGTTGCCAGGTATTGCGGAGTGGCTTTGGAGGGATAGTGGTGTGACCACGAGGAGAGGGGGGTTTTGTTGTACTTTCTAGCGCCATTGTTTTATGTGAAATATGGTCTTATTACTGGAGGGTGGATCAGGGGAGCTGTGCAGAATAGTGAGTGGGCCTCCATTTTACTGTATCCATTCAACTGCGACCATTTTGTGGACTAATATAGTGTGTATAACGGGATGTAGTCTGGAAGCTGATGGTCTAAATGTCGACCGCCGGCTTCCAGACTCTAATCTCGACGTGGTACTAATGACAGGCATCGAAAACTTGACGCCTTTCATCAACCATATGCCGGAAGACCGACGCCCGACATGCCGAACGAAGGTAAGCCGGGCGGAGATGGCCCCTTGGGGGGAGATTGTTAGGTTTAGGGCTTCCGGGGGGACTTAGGGTTAGGCACCCCCTGGGAGGGTTAGGTTTAGGCTAGGAGAAGGGGGGGGTTAGGCATTCCCTTGGGGCACTTAGGTTCAGGCAGCGGGGAAGGGGGGGTTAGGCACTTGGGGGGGGGTGGTTAGGGTTAGGCAACCCTAAGGGAGGGTTAGGGGGTAGAATTAGGTTAGCGGTACTTACCTTAGGGACGATCGGGATTTTCACCCTTGCTGGGCTGCCGCTGTTGGGATTTGTAATACCTACAACACCCTGTATAACAGTTGCATAACACACAGAGCTGTGCTCCTCACTAGCGTCATTTTTTTTTTTGGGGGGGGGGGGGCACAGTGATCTGGCTCCTACACTTGCATCCTGGCTCCTAGATTTTATAAAAATGTGTCAAGCCCTGGTATAAAATCTATTCTTATACCGTGTTGTAGTGCTAAACAAAGAAAATCCATATTATAGGAGGCAGTGTAGTCTTTTACATTGCTAATATTTTCAATAGACGACAGATGCTTCAGAGAGTAATCTAATAACTATATGCATTAGCAGGAGAGCACTGACTAAGATAATGATGCTGCTTGTGTGTTCAGGACTAGCAGAGGACACAGTTATGTGGACTACTGTATGTAATATGATGCAAGTGTGTTGCACAAATTCCATTAAAAAATAAAATTTATCTTTGAGTTTGTTGTGTAAAAACAAATGAGATTCTGTGTACTTGAGCTTGCTCACTTATATCTGAAGTTATTAGCGGACAATACACAGGCTTTTAAAACAAAATCAAAGTAATACAATGATGTAATACATTTGCATTTATATAGCATTTTCTGTCTGAAGATCTACCGCCAATTTCCACATGAATAGTATTATCAAGTTACAGTCCAGTCTTGCAGATTAGGTAAGAAATTGCTTGAATAACACTTTATACGTAGTGACATTTTACATTTATATTGCTCTGTATTTTAGTACTACAACTTTATATCGGCATTTTGACCATATTTGCTTTGAGCATTGCCGGATTAACAACAGGGCAGCTGTCGCCCAGGGTGCTCCAACACGCAGCTACATCACAAGTGTAAGGGGCTCTGACATATATTAACCGGGGTATCGGCCCGCCGATTAGGCCCCGGTAATAGGGTGCGTGGCCTAATCGGGAAGGCGTGGCCACGCCCTCTAGCCGAGGAAAAAAAAGATTAGCGGTGCCGTGAAGCGGCGCTGCGCGCTGGGGAGGGGGGCGCTCTGAGCCCCCTCAGCCCGGCGCAAAGCCAGGGGGGTGCGATCAGTGTGATCGCTCCCCCACACAGGCATAGGAGACTGCTGTGGCTGCTGCTCAGCAACCACGAGCAGTCTCCAACTGCAGCTCAGCACACAATGTGTGCTGGGCTGCTGTGAGGGGGGGAGCGGCGCCGGACTCAGGAAGCCCAGGCCCGGGTAATCTGTATCCGCTTCCCCCCCCCCCCTCTCGGCGCCCCTGAATGTGTACTTGGGGGCATTACAGTGTGTTTAACACACACATGGTACTGGGGGCATTTACACATTATTCATTCTAATAGCGTTGCCAGTTTATAATATTAATATATATTTATTTTTGATGGGGGTGGGCAGCTAAGCAGTGCACGCGGCAACGCCACGTGCGCTGGAAAAAAGAGGACGTGGCCTCGTGATGAGGGGTGTGGCCTTGCGGTGGGGACGGGGCCACGCACCCGAACCCCAGTTTTAGTCTCTCCAGGGGTCCCGGAGGTCCGGGCTGCCCCCGTGGACCAGTGTACTTGTAGTGTCGGCTCCCTCACTGTGACAGGAGCCAAGTGCTGCACGCAATTTTACAGTGCAGCACCCGGCTCCTGTCACTAAGGGGCAGTCTGAACGCCCCCACCCCCTGTGATGACGCTGGCCCTCACACATTTTAATTCGGCGCTAGATGTTCAGTTTGAATAAGTTAAATGTTAAGATTACTTTTGGTAATCACTCATGTTTTCGGCTAGGTTTTTTTTTCTTTGTTTCTCATACGGTTGTTGGGGAGAGGGTAAATGGAAAGTACTTCATTGGCTACATTGTATTCATGGCAGCAAATGGAAGTAAATAGAGACAGTAGTTTACAGGAATCTATGACCTGCAAACTTTCTTTGTTTTAGGGAATATTATTGCCACTATTGTGCCCTTATTGCACCACTGGAACAAGGTAAAGTGAAAAAAAAAGTATTCCCTCAGCTTGGACCTACAAAGGAGGGCAGACACGAGTATCTGCTACCTGAGCTGATGGTCATGTGACCAGCCGAGCCAGCCCCTCAGGCAGTTTTTTTTTACCGATGGCAATTGTAAGATTATTCTTGGACAATGATCAATAGCACATTATTTTCATTACATGTAAATGAAGACACTGACAGTAATCTTTCCAGGTTGTTATTAGCAGTGCATTTAAGAGTTCAGAGTTAAAAAAAAAAATGAACTGCTTAATATTGACAGAACAGATGTAATCTTAACCATTGTTTGGACAACCAGATGATAGACCGAGAGAATCATTTGGTGTCTCTAGGTGATGCCTGCGACGTTTTATAATCCCTTGGCGCACCCAGGAGTGAAGAATAAAGCACTTGAAGCATCTCTGGACAGATAAACCAATAGATCTAGCAAGGTTCAGGATGGGTAGGAAAGGTGTGTTGCTAGTTGCCAATTCTGTTCCATAGAGCAAAGAAGGATGGATAGTGGCTGATGCTAACTCTGCTCTATATTTGCCAACCAGAAACTCCAACGCCAGGTGGAGAGTAGCTGATGTAGCTATATTAAGAGTAGCATGCCTTGATTAAAGAATGTGATATATGGCAAAATATCTGGTCCTTATGCATGGACTAATTGATGAGGGTTACTGTAGAAAAAGACAATCTCAAGTCTGTTAGTAGCACAACAAATTCGCTATCCAGAGGCATTGTGGCAACCTGTCCTATAGCTCTATAGTTCCCTGGAGGCAGAATTTGGAGTCCCAGAGGAGGTTTAGGCCCTTTGCACGACTGGCTGATTAAGAACCATACCCTGTATGGCCTGAGAGGATATACAAGGATTACCTGTTCTGCTTTGATTTTTTGCAGTCTCTTTAGTAGAAAGGCAGGTGAGGGAAGGCATATGGGACAATTTGACCTTTCTACTTCAGGGTCCATAGGGTATCCACAGGATACCTTGGGGTATAGGTGTGACGTCAGTCGCAGGGCACCAAAGAGTTAAGCTTTCAGCCTCCCAGGATGCACTAGGTCCCCCTCCTATACCCCGCCCCCAGGCCAAGGCACCTCAGTTTAGTTTGGTGCCCGGCCGGAGTCGGGTGCACCTGTTGGAGTGGGGGCTAGAAGAGCCCCTGAAGCTTATTCTTCATGCAGCTGTGGCTGCACAACTGGATGAACAGCATGGACAGTCAGTCCTGACGTCCATGCTGTCTTCCCTACACCCCGCCGGTACCAGAACGCCGGTACTGATCCGGGGATGCTGGTGGGCGTCTGGGGTCACAGCTAGCGGTGACCCCAGATGCTCCGGACCATGGCCGGATTCAAGGGGGACAGAGGTAAGCAGCGGGGTCCCGCGGTGGGTCCCCACTGATCACATGGTCCTAAGTCCCCAGGCAGGGGGCTCCCTGGGGACTGGCTGCAGCGTGGAGCCAGGCGACCAACCTGCGCTTCCACTACCCCCTGGGACAGCGGACCGCAGCAGAGCGGTAGCGCTGTGGCGTCCCAGGGGTTAAATGCATGCCAGGGGAGCGCGCCTTCCCTGTCTCACAGCCGGCGCCTCCCCCGCTGCACACAGCCCTCTCTGCACTGTGCTGACTGGTCCTGTGTCAGCGCTCCTCCCCCAGGCCAGCTTCTCTCTGCTCCTCGGCGGCCATCTTCTCTGCAACGCATGGTGAACGCTGCTGGAAGTCTGGAAGGAAGCATCGTGGTCTGGGTCCCCCCGCATACCTCTCCTCCGCTGTGGCTCAGGTCTGTGTATGCAGCGCTGTGTCCTACCAGGCCCTGTGTCTGTGTAGTTGAGTGATCAGCGCTGTTAGTGCAGGAATTGTTATTTCTCTGCATTGTATGTGACTGTGCTAGCGCTGCCTGTAACTTTTCTTCACTAAACTGTCAGCTTTATTACTGTCCCTGTTCTTTCTGCTAAAGCCCTTGCGGTGCGGTGCTGCAGGGTGGTCTCTCGCCTATTTAATACTTAATTGGTGAGAGAGGTCACATACGTGGTGCCATCATGTCTGAAAGTGATTTTCCCCTCCGGCTACAGTGTACCACGTGCAAAGTACCGTTAGCGGAGGGGGAGGGTAGCGCGGAGGGCCTTTGCCGGCAGTGTTGTACATGGCGCGGCCTATTACGGTTACAGCACCGGTACAGGAGCCGCCCTGGGCTTGTTTCGCTCAGGCGTTAACAGCTTTAGTGGGCCAGTTAGCTCCGCAGCCCGCGTTTACTCCGATGGGTTTGTCCCAGCAGTCTGTGGTGTCGTCACCCATGCAGGGGTTCCCACGACAATTGGTGGTACCCCACAGTCTCCCTATTTCCCCGCTCCCGGGTTCTCAGGAGCCAGCGTGGGTTAACTCCCTGACGAGTTCTTTACAGCACTTGTCGGATGTATTGCAAGGGGAGTCTGTGATGCGGCCTCATAAAAGGCCGGTGGCGTCTCTGTCCGCTCCTTATGAGGATGACGAAGGGACGTCTGATGATGGGGAGATTCTGGATCCTTACGATCAGGAACCTTTCCATACTAAGGACGCTGATGCTAAGTCCAAAGTATATATTCCTGGACTTATTCGGGCGGTCCGCACAGCCTTGGTGATTGAGGACGAAGTTCCCCCAGCGGCTAAATCTAAGTATGCCTTTTTCAAAGATGTGAAGGGCGATGCCACAGTCTTTCCTCTTTCGGGTCAGTTGGTGGACCATTTAGAGGAGGCGTGGAAACAACCTGGCAAAAGATACCAGCCGCAGAGACGCCTGGCGGTGGCTTATCCGTTCGCGGATAATTATTTTGCTAAGTGTGAATCCCCTCCACAGGTGGATTCTCACGTGACCCGTCTTGTCCGTAGTGCCACATTGCCGATGCCATCCATGTCCTCCCTTAAGGATGCTACGGACCGCAAGGTAGAAATCTGCCTGAAGTCCGCTTATTCCCTTGCAGGGGGGGCAGCACGGCCGGCTATGGCCATTTGCTGGGTTGCCAGAGCGATGGAGCGCTGGGCGGATTCATTAGAGGCTTCTTTTGAATCCGACTGTCCGGCCGAACAAGCGGAGTTGATTGGCAATCTCCGTGATTCGGCCACCTACATCAACGAGGCGGCTCTAGACATTAGTACTCTGGTGTCTAGAATTTCTTCAGCAGCGGTAGCTGCTCGTCGCACCTTGTGGCTGCGATCCTGGAAGGCGGACGCAGATCCAAGAAAGGTCTGGAAGCGTTGCCGTTTACCGGAGAAGTTCTCTTCGGTCCGGATCTGGATAAGATTGTGGCCACGCTGGCGGCAGCCAAATCTGCTTGTCTCCCGTCGGCCGCTGCTCCTTCTGGTTCTGGACCATCGTCCTTTCGGTCATCTAGGGCCCAGGGCAGGCCCAAACCACAGTCGTTTCCTCGACAGGCTGGCCCTAAGAAATCGGGCAAGCCCCGGAAACAGGCATGGAGTACCAGACGTCCGGCCCCCAAGCCAGATGACAAGCCTGCGGCCTGACGGTCCGGGTCTCCCCTTGGGGGATCCCAGGGTGGGAGGCCGCCTGCTGCAGTTCTCCCGGTGTTGGTCGTTCACTACGACAGACACTTGGGTTCTGGAGGTGGTCTCTCACGGGTACGCCCTCTCCTTCCGGCACAGACCCCCGGCTCGATTCTTCACCACGGGTCTACCATCAGACCGGAACAAGGCTACGGAGCTGCGGAAGGTATTGCACACTATGCTCCAGGCTGGAGTTATAGTGCCTGTTCCATTCTCCCAGAGGGGCCAGGGTTTCTATTCAAATCTATTTTTGGTACAGAAACCCAATGGGTCATATCGTCCGATTCTCAACCTCAAAGCACTCAACAAGTCTTTGCGGGTCCCGAAGTTTCGGATGGAGACCCTACGGTCCATCATTCTGGCGCTGGAACCTGGGGACTACATGGTGTCATTGGACATACAGGACGCTATGGCGGTCATGGCGGCTTCTCTGCGGCTGCAAGGAGTCCGCATGTTGCCGTACTTGGACGACCTGTTATTGGTGGCAGGATCTCCAGAGCTCCTGTTACACCACTTGGACCTGACCATTGCACTGCTGCAACGGCACGGCTGGCTAATTAACTGGCAGAAGTCCACTCTAATCCCGTCTCGGAGGATTCTGCATCTTGGAGCCTTATTGGACTCGGGACAGCAAAGGATCTTCGTGACGGAGGACAAGATCTCTGCTTTACAGTCAAGGGTGCGCAGTTGTCTGCACAGCCGCCGGGTGTCCTTACACTCGGCGATGAGGTTACTGGGCTCCATGGTGTCGGTGTTCGACATGGTGGAATACGCCCAGTTTCACTCTAGACCTCTGCAGCACCTGATCCTGTCCAAGTGGAACGGGCTGCCTCAGTCTCTGAAGTTCCAGACGATTGTGCTCACCCCGGAGGTTCGCCTGTCCCTTGCGTGGTGGTTAAAGATGACCCACCTCAACAAGGGACGTCCGTTCTGGGTTCCAAATTGGGTCCTGTTGACAACGGACGCCAGTCTTCGGGGCTGGGGAGCAGTTTCGGGTCCACACTTGTTCCAGGGCAGGTGGACACCGACAGAAGCGGAGCTTCCAATAAATATCTTGGAACTCCGTGCGGTCTTCAATGCTCTCCTGCAGGCACAGCGGTTTCTCCAGGGTCACCCGGTGCAGGTCCAGTCGGACAATGCTACCACCGTGGCCTACATAAACAGGCAAGGAGGAACTCGCAGTCGGGCGGCTCTCGTAGAGGTCTCTCGGATCCTGGTTTGGGCGGAGCGCAATCTTCCGGCCATATCAGCGGTCTTCATCCCGGGAGTGCTAAATTGGGAGGCGGACTTTCTAAGTCGCCAGGACGTTCATCCAGGGGAATGGTCCCTGCACCCGGACGTTTTTCAACTACTGGTGGACAGGTGGGGTCTTCCAGAAATCGACCTCATGGCGTCCCGGCACAACAACAAGTTGCCGGTGTACGGGTCTCGCACAAGAGACGAAGGGGCGTCTCTGGTGGATGCTCTGTCCGTCCGGTGGACGTTCAGGTTCGCATACCTGTTCCCTCCGGTCTCCCTTCTTCCACGGGTAATCCGGAAATTCAAACAGGAAGGAGGGACGCTCCTGTTGATAGCTCCCGCGTGGCCCAGACGGCACTGGTTCTCAGACCTTCAGGGTCTGTCCGTGGACAGTCCTCTACGGTTGCCGCTACGACCGGACCTTCTGTCTCAGGGTCCTTGTCTTCACCCGGACCTGACTCGGCTGTCTTTGGCGGCGTGGCTGTTGAGACGGCCATGCTGAGGTCCTGGGGGTTTGCCAGCTCTATGCTGTGTACCATGTTACGAGCTCGGAAACCGTCTTCCGCGAGGATATACCATCGCGTGTGGCATACGTTCTTCCAGTGGTGTCGACCGAGAGGTTATGCACCGCGGGAGTTTCGTCTGTCTCGGATTCTCGCCTTCCTGCAAGCGGGACTAGATCATGGGCTTCGCCTTGCTTCTTTGAAGGTACAGGTTTCGGCCCTATCTGTCTGGTTTCACCGTAGGATTGCTACAATCCCGGATGTGCGCACCTTTATGCAAGGTGTTCTCCGTATTCAGCCGCCCTTTGTTCCACCTGTGGCGCCTTGGGATTTGGCTGTGGTCCTGAGGACTCTCCAAGGACCGCCGTTTGAACCACTGGGCTCAGTGGATATTAAATGGCTAACAGCTAAGACTGTTTTCCTTCTGGCCGTTGCTTCAGCCAGACGTGTTTCTGAGTTAGGGGCTCTTTCTTGTAGACCCCCTTTCTTGGTTTTTTTCATGGGAACAGGGCAGTGCTCCGCACTTGGCCCGAGTTTCTCCCCAAAGTTGTTTCCCAGTTTCAGGTTAACGAGGAAATAGTTGTTCCGGCCTTTAACTCACCGGGTCTTTCCGTGGGTGAGGCCTCTTTGGATGTTGTGCGGGCCTTAAGGACTTATGTGGACCGCACTTCTTTGTTTAGGAAGTCGGACGCTTTGTTGTCCTCTATGGCTTCTGTAAAAAGGGTTGGCCTGCTTCAAAGCAAACTTTGGCAGCCTGGATCCGTATGGCTATTTCTGAAGCTTATCTTCATGAAGGCCTACCGGTCCCTCCTTCTCTGAAGGCTCATTCCACTAGGTCTGTGGGTCCTTCGTGGGCAGCTTGACGTGGTGCCTCGGCAGTTCAGATCTGCAAGGCTGCTACGTGGTCTTCTGTCCATACCTTCGTGAGGTATTACAGGTTTGACACCTTTGCCTCTCAGGATGCTTCCTTCGGGCGGCGGATTCTCCTTTCTGCACAGGAGCGTCCCCACCCTTAAAGGATACTGCTTTGGGACATCCCCAAGGTATCCTGTGGATACCCTATGGACCCTGAAGTAGAAAATATGAGATATGGTAAGAACTTACCCTTGTTATCTCTATTTCTACGAAGTCCATAGGGTTCCACAGGACTCCCGCCCTGTCGCACCTGTGCTGCAGATGGGCTTTGCTCTGGTCACCGGTTTTCCGTCTCCCTCTGGTGAGAATGTGATTCTTGTATGTGTCCAGATCTTTGTTCTCTCTCTTCCTTCTCCTCCTCCGGCCTATGGCTTGGTAACTAACTGAGGTGCCTTGGCCTGGGGGCGGGGTATAGGAGGGGGACCTAGTGCATCCTGGGAGGCTGAAAGCTTAACTCTTTGGTGCCCTGCGACTGACGTCACACCTATACCCCAAGGTATCCTGTGGAACCCTATGGACTTCGTAGAAATAGAGATAACAAGGGTAAGTTCTTACCATATCTCATATTTTCTACAGGTTGACTCCCACATATACAAAATGCTTGGGACCAGGGGTATTTTGGATATCAGAATATTCTGCATTTTGCAATATTTGCATACCAAAATGAGATACCTTGGGCATGGGACCCAAATCTAAACGCAGAATGTATTTGTTTTATATACACCCAGCCTGCAGGTAATTTTATGCAATATTTTTAATAATTTTGCGCATCAAAGAAGTTTGTGTACATGCATGAAATCCATTTGTTTCATATACACCTTATCTACACACCTGAAGGTAATTGTATACTGTATTTTTAATAATTTTGTGCCTTAAACAAAGTTTGTGTACATTGAACCATCAGAGGGCAAAAGTTTCACTATCTCAGTCATGCTAAAAATATTCCGTATTTTGGAATATTTGGATATGGGAGACTCAACCAAAAACATTGTGTCCCTCTTCTATTTTCTGTTTCTCCACTATAAAAGTACTGTTCAAAAAGTACTGTTCAAAAAAGAACTGTTCTTAGAAGCACCGAAGAGTTTAGTGTTTTGAAATAGTAATTTCTTCAAAACCACATTGGCCAATGTAAGATGTTGATGGGATAGAGAATCAGCTAGATCATTCAGTTCTGCAATGCAAATCTCTAGGGCTTTTGTGTGCACAGGCATAGAGAATGGATGGCTTCCATCCTGCTTAATTAAGATACCGCAGTTCTTTTGTCCTAACAAATTTGAACTGCAATGTTCTGAAGGTGCTGGTGAACTAAAGCTTCAGGTCCAATTTGGCTGCACTTAACTCAAGAAGATAGTTATAAGGCTTCTGTTCCTGTGTGAACCATCTGCCTGTCACTGCTTGGTTCTGAGAGTGCTCTCCATCTCTCAGCGATGCATCTAAAGAAATCGTTGTCACTGGCGGAGAGTCTAAAAGATGCCTGGGAACAGGTTGAGGTAAAGAGGGACAACTATCAATCTCAACTTCATGTGTAATTGTTGTGGAGAAATTGTCTTGTCTCAGTAGGTTCTGTCATTGGGACATAAACGAACCTTAGGTATAAGGCCTTAATTTTTTTAAATAACTTCATCCAAGTCTCCTAAATGTACTATCAAAGAAACCTAATTCTGAATGTCTGAACTCTTCATTCGAGGAACTGCCAGCGAGAAAAGGTGTAATTACTACTGTATAAGTCCCAAAGTGGTTATGCTTAGGGAGTCAAAACAGGTTTTGGCACATTTATAGCATGATATAGATGAGCTTGGCAAAGACACCTGTGGTTGGAGTGGACTAGGACCGAATGGAGTGCCACCTTTTCCTGTTTTGCCAAAAGGAAAAAAAAGATAGCATTTTTATCCTGAACCTTCTCTTTTGTATGTGTGTATTCAGTGCCTTCATGCATTAGCAATAGTCATTAGAAAATTAATCGGCCAGTCTTTGGAGACTGGGTCTAACAACTCTATTTTCCCCTGCTGTCAAGATATGGATAAGACCTTGTCTAGCAAGTTGCAGCAACTCCTTAACCATATTTTGGGAACAGGTTAAAGACTCAGGGCCTGATTCACTACTAATTGCAACTGCGAATGCAATAGCGATTACGCATGCAGTGTAGCTGTGATAGTATGCTAATTCATTGGGATAGCTATGCCGCCGCAGCACAACATAAGGATGCCCACTTTACCTTACACGCATCCATAATGTTTAGCAAAGACTGCGACAACATCGGTACAATCGCGTACCATCGCAGCCTCACGCACACTTGCACACTCTGACCTTACTCAGAAATTGCTAACTTCAGCACACGCTATGAGGCCTCAGGCTGCGTAGGGCATCACAGTGGATAATTTATGCACGCCCATGCAACGGCATTCAAACGCACTGGCATGCCTGTGTTTCACCGCCCACCCCCCTGTCACCACCCACACATAGCCATTCCTGTCAATCACTCTGCGATGGGTCTCTGTGGTCACTGCAGTCCCGATCGCAGTGGCTGGTTCATGCATGCGCAGTACGCAACAATCGGCCAATTGCGTGTGTATTAGCAACTGCGATCCAAGCTGAATTTGACCCTCAGCCTGTTATTTTTAGGAGCCATCTGTCTGAGTGGGACCAGCCTGTATGTAGCGTTTTTTGAACTCCCAATTGAAATCTGGACCCAAGAGTTCTGCGTCTACTAGATTGGACATGTGAAGTGGCTTCACCTTTAGTCAGCCTCTTGCCAGCCAAATAGAGAGCCCTTCCCTAATAATGAGGGTAACTCTACTAATGGCCTATTTGGAGGCTACTAGAGAGCCTAATGAACAGACTGTTTTGCCCTCACTTGCTGCTCTAGTCAGAACAACATCAGTTATTTTAAACTTAATTTTTCTTAATGTTAAGTCCGTTGTGTTGCTCTGAGCTTTTTATCCATTACAAATGAATGAATAGATGGTCAACTTCAGGGGCAAAACAGTGCGGGCACCTCTGTGAGTCCTGTATGACTTCTTAAAACTTCTTTCACTAGGGAAAGACCTCTCAATAAGTACCCAATGTGAGGTATAAAATGATCTCACTGTTGCCACCATAGCCATATGTATGTCGCTGTTCTCTCTTCCTTTGAAGAGGGTTAGGGCCTAGTCACCTCTACTGACTCCCAGTCCACTGAAGAATTACTGACAATACATACTCAGGAGAGTTAAATAGTGGAGCATTAGTTTGGGACCCCTTTGTATGTTTATCTCTGAACAGATGGATGGGTTAGGAGTCTTTTGACAGGGACCTTTAGCTCAGACTGCATGTAACTTTTAAACCGATATAGAATAATTGCCAGGAGTGTTTGGTGGCTCTCTTGCCACATTTTTGCAAGGTAAAGGAGATAAGCTGAAATGTTTTTGTCAGAGAAGCAGACCAAACTTCCTCCTATGGCTGCACTGAAGAAAAAGCTGACTGAACATATAAATATATATAAAAAATATATATATATATATAAAATACATTTAGTACACTTCAGTCCAAAAAATAGCCATACTCAACAATTGTGGACAACAGCTGTGGATCACATAACAGGAGCCAGTATCAAGCAGAATACTTATCATACACCTGATGACCATATAAATCAGCCCCGGTCCTGACGGCCGTTTCGGTGTACCACCACCTTAGTCATGAATGTGTGAATGTGTGTCTTAAGTATAATAGGCCAGATACAGCTTGGATCGCAGTTGCTAATACGCACGCAATCCGCAGTATGCGAACTAGCTATTGTGATCGGGACTGCGCTGACCCCTCGCAGAGTGATTGACAGAAAGTGCCGTTTGTGGGTGGTGACGGGGGGTCGTCAGGCGAACGCAGGCGTGCCAGTGCGTTTAAACACTGTTGCATGGGCTTGCATAAATTAGCCACTGCGGTACCATACGCAGCCTGATAGTGTGTGTGGAAGTTAGCAATTCCTGAGTAAGGTCTGGGCTTGTGCAAGTGTGCGTATGGGTCCGATGTTACGGATTATCTTGCTAAAGTATACTTTGTGAGTAAGGGGAAGTGGGCGTCCTTATGTTAGGCTGCCATCGCAATGTGAATGCAATTATTTGCATATCACCACTGACATGAGCAACTGCGTTGCATGCATACTAGCAGAATATCGATCCTTGCTGAATCAGGCCCAATGTCTTTAAAATTAAAGCTAGACCCAAGTAAATTATAGTATACATGTTGGTGCTCACTTTTTTTTTCTTGCTGCTATTTAGTTTGAATCATGCGTCTCATTCATTATTATTTTTTTTCCTCATTCACCTGAGAGATCCAGATGGATTTCTCCCTTTGTTCTATATTTATAGTGCATTCAGTCTAAACTTATACAATGGATTTCCATGATCTTAAGGCTGGGTACACATTAGACAATATATTGGACGATGTGTCTTGTTCAAGCAAACTGGAACAACATTGTTCCCATCGCATAGTTTGTACGCTCAATTGTGTGTCCACGTGCGTCGTCAGCGAGGTAGTCTCACCTGATGTGCTGCACGTTAGATGGACCAATTATGCTGGTGATGGCATGCAGGGGGATGCAGGTTGGAAAGGTATATTGCGCTTTCGTATACCGGATCATGCAGTGTGTACGGCTGCCTGATATATCCTTCCCTCGGGTCGGCTGGGATACACATCATTCTGATGTGTACCTAGCCTTAGTGTGTATCCAGCTTTTGTATTGGTTTCTGAGACTGAGTGATGTGTACATAGCAGATATGTCTGCCCCCACAGGCCAACATATCGGATCCTGGGTACACATTAGAATGAATTAATGAACAACGGAACCATACCTCGTTACAGAGGCGGGCTGGGCAGGGTGCCATCTACCCCCACCCCCCCGGGCCGGTACATTGTCACCATCTGTGGGTCGCAGGCGCGCTGCGCTTGCGAAGAGACTGCAGCCGGCAGACATGTATAGTACATTCCCAGCTGCTCCGAGTGTGTGGCCATAGAGATGCAGTGCTTTGGGGGCGGAGCTGTCTAGGTCCGAGTCCCAAGCAGCAGATCCCTGCCTGGTCTATTCAATACTAGTACAAAGTTTCTGCTGTCTGGGCTTTACAGTGGCTGGCCCCTCCCTTGGGACCAGCCACCAATGACCTGAACTCCTTTACAGTCTGGCCCCTTCTCTCCTGCTCCCTACTCTATCCCTCTCCCGACTCCTCCCAATACCCATGTTTCCTCCTATTCACTCCTCTCTGAAGACATGGCTGCCTGCCTACATTAGCATCAGATAACAGGTACAGTAAGTGGCTTGGATTGAGGGACAGTGCTTGCTTATGTGTGTGTGATATAGTATATGTGTGTGTGTGTGTGTGTGTGTATATATATATATATATATATATATATATATATGTGGGGGGGTGTCTGCTCATGTGTATGATATAAGTACAGTCAGGTGCATAAATATTGGGACATTGACAGAATTTTCATATTTTGGCCTCTATTCACCGCCACAATGGCTTTGAAATGAAACAAACAAGATGTGCTTTAACTGCAGACGTTCAGATTTAATTTGAAGATAATTACATCCAAATCAGGTGAACGGTGTAGGAATTACAATGGTTTCTATATGTGCCTCCCACTTTTTAAGGGGCCAAAAGTGATAGGACTATCAACTCAAAAGCTATTTCATTGACAGGTGGGGGCTATTCCCTCGTTATTTCATTATCAATTAAGCAGGTAAAAGGTCTGGAGTTGATTCTAGGTGTGACATTTGCATTTGGAATCAGTTGCTGTTGACTCTCAATATGAGATCCAAAGAGCTGTCACTATCAGTGAAGCAAGCCATCATTAGGCTGAAAAATCAAAACAAACCCATCAGAGAGATAGCAGAAACATTAGGTGTGGCCAAATCTACTGTTTGGAACATTCTTAAAAAGAAAGAACACACCGGAGTGCTCAGCAACACCAAAAGACCCGGAAGACCATGGAAAACAACTGTGGTGGATGACAGAAGAATTATTTCCCTGGTGAAGAAAAACCCCTTCACAACAGTTGGCCAAATCAAGAATACTCTCCAGGAGGTAGGTGTATATGTATGTATCAGTCAACAATCAAGAGAAGACTTCACAAGAGTGAATATAGAGGGTTCGCCACAAGATTGGTGAGCCAAAAAAACAGGAAGACCAGACTAGAGTTTGCCAAACATCTAAAAAAGCCATTACAGTTCTGGAACAACATCCTATGGACAGATGAGGCAAAGATCAACTTGTACCAGAGTGATGGGAAGAGAAGAGTGTGGAGAAGGAAAGGAACTGCTCATGATCCAAAACATACCACCTCATCAGTGAAGCATGGTGGTGATAGTGTCATGGAATGGGCATGTATGGCTGCCAATGGAACTGGTTCCCTTGTATTTATTGATGATGTGACTGCTGACAAAAGCAGCAGAATGAATTCTGAAGTGTTTCAGGCAATATTATATGCTCATATTCAGTCAAATGCTTCAGAACTCATTGGACGGCGCTTCACAGTGCAGATGGACAATGACCCGAAGCATACTGCAAAAGCAACCAAAGAGTTTTTTAAGGCTAAAAAGTGGAATGTTATGCAATGGCCAAGTCAATCCCCTGACCTGAATCCGATTGAGCATGCATTTCACTTGATGAAGACAAAACTGAAGGGAAAATGCCCCAAGAACAAGCAGGAACTGAAGACATTTGCAGTAGAGGCCTGGCAAAGCATCACCAGGGATGAAACCCAGCGTCTGGTGATGTCTATGCGTTCCAGACTTCAGGCTGTAATTGCCTGCAAAGGATTTGCAACAAAGTATTAAAAAGTGAAAGTTAGATTTAGGATTGTTTAGTTTGTCCCATTACTTTCGGCCCCTTAAAAAGTAGGAGGCACATATAGAAACCGTTGTAATTCCTACACCGTTCACCTGATTTGGATGTAATTACACTCAAATTAAATCTGAAAGTCTGCAGTTAAATCACATCTTGTTTGTTTAATTTCAAAGCCATTGTGGTGGTGAATAGAGGCCAAAATATGACAATTCTGTCAATGTCCCAATATTTATGCACCTGACTGTATATGTATGTATGTATATATATATATTTCTACTTCAGGGTCCATAGGGTATCCACAGGATACCTTGGGGTATAGGTGTGACGTCAGTCGCAGGGCACCAAAGAGTTAAGCTTTCAGCCTCCCAGGATGCACTAGGTCCCCCTCCTATACCCCGCCCCCGGGCCAAGGCACCTCAGTTTAGTTTGGTGCCAGGCCGGCGTCGGGTGCACCTGTCGGAGTGGGGGCTAGAAGAGCCCCTGAAGCTTTCTTCAGTGCAGCTGTGGCTGCACATCTGGATGTACAGCATGGACAGTCAGTCCTGACGTCCATGCTGTCTTCCCTACACCCCCGCCGGTACCAGAACGCCGGTACCGATCCGGGGATGCTGGTGAGCATCTGGGGTCACAGCTAGCGGTGACCCCAGATGTTCCGGACCATGGCCGGATCCAAGGGGGACAAAGGTAAGCAGCGGGGTCCCGCGGTGGGTCCCCGCTGGTCACATGGTCCTAAGTCCCCAGGCAGGGGGCTCCCTGGGGACTGGCTGCAGCGTGGAGCCAGGTACTGAACCTGCGCTTTCCACTACCCCCTGGGACAGCGGACCGCAGCAGAGCGGTAGCGCTACGGCGTCCCAGGGGTTAAATGCATGCCAGGGGAGCGCGCCTTCCCTGTCTCACAGCCGGCGCCTCCCCCGCTGCACACAGCCCTCTCTGCACTGTGCTGACTGGTCCTGTGTCAGCGCTCCTCCCCCAGGCCAGCTTCTCTCTGCTCCTCGGCGGCCATCTTCTCTGCAACACATGGTGAACGCTGCTGGAAGTCTGGAAGGAAGCATCGTGGTCTGGGTCCCCCCGCATACCTCTCCTCCGCTGTGGCTCAGGTCTGTGTATGCAGCGCTGTGTCCTACCAGGCCCTGTGTCTGTGTAGTTGAGTGATCAGCGCTGTTAGTGCAGGAATTGTTATTTCTCTGCATTGTATGTGACTGTGCTAGCGCTGCCTGTAACTTTTCTTCTCTAAACTGTCAGCTTTATTACTGTCCCTGTTTTTTCTGCTAAAGCACTTGCGGTGCGGTGCTGCAGGGTGGTCTCTCGCCTATTTAATACTTAATTGGTGAGAGAGGTCACATACGTGGTGCCATCATGTCTGAAAGTGATTTTCCCCTCCGGCTACAGTGTACCACGTGCAAAGTACCGTTAGCGGAGGGGGAGGGTAGCGCGGAGGGCCTTTGCCGGCAGTGTTTGTCCATGGCGCGGCCTATTACGGTTACAGCACCGGTACAGGAGTCGCCCTGGGCTTGTTTCGCTCAGGCGTTAACAGCTTTAGTGGGCCAGTTAGCTCCGCAGCCCGCGTTTACTCCGATGGGTTTGTCCCAGCAGTCTGTGGTGTCGTCACCCATGCAGGGGTTCCCACGACAATTGGTGGTACCCCACAGTCTCCCTATTTCCCCGCTCCCGGGTTCTCAGGAGCCAGCGTGGGTTAACTCCCTGACGAGTTCTGTACAGCACTTGTCGGATGTGTTGCAAGGGGAGTCTGTGATGCGGCCTCATAAAAGGCCGGTGGCGTCTCTGTCCGCTCCTTATGAGGATGACGAAGGGACGTCTGATGATGGGGAGATTCTGGATCCTTACGATCAGGAACCTCTCCATACTAAGGACGCTGATGGCGGTCCGCACAGCCTTGGTGATTGAGGACGAAGTTCCCCCAGCGGCTAAATCTAAGTATGCCTTTTTCAAAGATGTGAAGGGCGATGCCACAGTCTTTCCTCTTTCGGGTCAGTTGGTGGACCATTTAGAGGAGGCGTGGAAACAACCTGGCAAAAGATACCAGCCGCAGAGACGCCTGGCGGTGGCTTATCCGTTCGCGGATAATTATTTTGCTAAGTGGGAATCCCCTTCACAGGTGGATTCTCACGTGACCCGTCTTGTCCGTAGTGCCACATTGCCGATGCCATCCATGTCCTCCCTTAAGGATGCTACGGACCGCAAGGTAGAAATCTGCCTGAAGTCCGCTTATTCCCTTGCAGGGGGGGCAGCACGGCCGGCTATGGCCATTTGCTGGGTTGCCAGAGCGATGGAGCGCTGGGCGGATTCATTAGAGGCTTCTTTTGAATCCGACTGTCCGGCCGAACAGGCGGAGTTGATTGGCAATCTCCGTGATTCGGCCACCTACATCAACGAGGCGGCTCTAGACATTAGTACTCTGGTGTCTAGAATTTCTTCAGCAGCGATAGCTGCTCGTCGCACCTTGTGGCTGCGATCCTGGAAGGCGGACGCAGATTCCAAGAAAAGTCTGGAAGCGTTGCCGTTTACCGGAGAAGTTCTCTTCGGTCCGGATCTGGATAAGATTGTTGCCACGCTGGCGGCAGCCAAATCTGCTTGTCTCCCGTCGGCCGCTGCTCCTTCTGGTTCTGGACCATCGTCCTTTCGGTCATCTAGGGCCCAGGGCAGGCCCAAACCACAGTCGTTTCCTCGACAGGCTGGCCCTAAGAAATCGGTCAAGCCCAGGAAACAGGCATGGAGTACCAGACGTCCGGCCCCCAAGCCAGATGACAAGCCTGCGGCCTGACGGTCCGGGTCTCCCCTTGGGGGATCCCAGGGTGGGAGGCCGCCTGCTGCAGTTCTCCCGGTGTTGGTCGTTCACCACGACAGACACTTGGGTTCTGGAGGTGGTCTCCCACGGGTACGCCCTCTCCTTCCGGCACTGACCCCCGGCTCGATTCTTCACCACGGGTCTACCATCAGACCGGAACAAGGCTACGGAGCTGCGGAAGGTATTGCACACAATGCTCCAGGCTGGAGTTATAGTGCCTGTTCCATTCTCCCAGAGGGGCCAGGGTTTCTATTCAAATCTATTTTTGGTACAGAAACCCAATGGGTCATATCGTCCGATTCTCAACCTCAAAGCACTCAACAAGTCTTTGCGGGTGCCGAAGTTTTGGATGGAGACCCTACGGTCCATCATTCTGGCGCTGGAACCTGGGGACTACATGGTGTCATTGGACATACAGGACGCTTACCTGCATGTCCCTATTCTTTTGCGCCATCAAGAGTTCCTTCGGTTTGCAATCCGCAGCGACCACTTCCAGTCTCAGGCGTTACCTTTTGGCCTGGCGACAGCACCACGTGTTTTTCACCAAGGTGATGGCGGTCATGGCGGCTTCTCTGCGGCTGCAAGGAGTCCGCATGTTGCCGTACTTGGACGACCTGTTATTGGTGGCAGGATCTCCAGAGCTCCTGTTGCACCACTTGGACCTGACCATTGCACTGCTGCAACGGCACGGCTGGCTAATCAACTGGCAGAAGTCCACTCTAATCCCGTCTCGGAGGATTCTGCATCTTGGAGCCTTATTGGACTCGGGACAGCAAAGGATCTTCGTGACGGAGGACAAGATCTCTGCTTTACAGTCAAGGGTGCGCAGTTGTCTGCACAGCCGCCGGGTGTCCTTACACTCGGTGATGAGGTTACTGGGCTCCATGGTGTCGGTGTTCGACATGGTGGAATTCACTCCAGACCTCTGCAGCACCTGATCCTGTCCAAGTGGAACGGGCTGCCTCAGTCTCTAAGGTCCGAGACGATGGTGCTCCCCCCGGAGGTTCGCCTGTCCCTTGCGTGGTGGTTAAAGACGACCCACCTCAACAAGGGACGTCCGTTCTGGGTTCCAAATTGGGTCCTGTTGACAACGGACGCCAGTCTTCGGGGCTGGGGAGCAGTTTCGGGTCCACACTTGTTCCAGGGCAGGTGGACGCCGACAGAAGCGGAGCTTCCAATAAATATCTTGGAACTCCGTGCGGTCTTCAATGCTCTCCTGCAGGCACAGCGGTTTCTCCAGGGTCACCCGGTGCAGGTCCAGTCGGACAATGCTACCACCGTGGCCTACATAAACAGGCAAGGAGGAACTCGCAGTCGGGCGGCTCTCGTAGAGGTCTCTCGGATCCTGGTTTGGGCGGAGCGCAATCTTCCGGCCATATCAGCGGTCTTCATCCCGGGAGTGCTAAATTGGGAGGCGGACTTTCTAAGTCGCCAGGACGTTCATCCAGGGGAATGGTCCCTGCACCCGGACGTTTTTCAACTACTTGTGGACAGGTGGGGTCTTCCAGAAATCGACCTCATGGCGTCCCGGCACAACAACAAGTTGCCGGTGTACGGGTCTCGCACAAGAGACGAAGGGGCGTCTCTGGTGGATGCTCTGTCCGTCCGGTGGACGTTCAGGTTCGCATACCTGTTCCCTCCGGTCTCCCTTCTTCCACGGGTAATCCGGAAACAGGAAGGAGGGACGCTCCTGTTGATAGCTCCCGCGTGGCCCAGACGGCACTGGTTCTCAGACCTTCAGGGTCTGTCCGTGGACAGTCCTCTGCGGTTGCCGCTACGACCGGACCTTCTATCTCAGGGTCCTTGTCTTCACCCGGACCTGACTCGGCTGTCTTTGACGGCGTGGCTGTTGAGACGGCCATGCTGAGGTCCCGGGGGTTTTCCAGCTCTGTGGTGCGTACCATGTTACGAGCTCGGAAACCGTCTTCCGCGAGGATATACCATCGCGTGTGGCATACGTTCTTCCAGTGGTGTCGACTGAGAGGTTATGCACCGCGGGAGTTTCGTCTGTCTCGGATTCTCGCCTTCCTGCAAGCGGGGCTAGATCATGGACTTCGCCTTGCTTCTTTGAAGGTACAGGTTTCGGCCCTATCTGTCTGGTTTCACCGTAGGATTGCTACAATCCCGGATGTGCGCACCTTTATGCAAGGTGTTCTCCGTATTCAGCCGCCCTTTGTTCCACCTGTGGCGCCTTGGGATTTGGCTGTGGTCCTGAGGGCTCTCCAAGGACCGCCGTTTGAACCACTGGGCTCAGTGGATATTAAATGGCTAACAGCTAAGACTGTTTTCCTTCTGGCCGTTGCTTCAGCCAGACGTGTTTCTGAGTTAGGGGCTCTTTCTTGTAGACCCCCTTTCTTGGTTTTTCATGGGAACAGGGCAGTGCGCCGCACTCGGCCCGAGTTTCTCCCCAAAGTTGTTTCCCAGTTTCATGTTAACGAGGAAATAGTTGTTCCGGCCTTTAACTCACCGGGTCTTTCCGTGGGTGAGGCCTCTTTGGATGTTGTGCGGGCCTTAAGGACTTATGTTGACCGCACTTCTTCGTTTAGGAAGTCGGACGCTTTGTTTGTCCTCTATGGCTTCTGTAAAAAGGGTTGGCCTGCTTCAAAGCAAACTTTGGCAGCCTGGATCCGTATGGCTATTTCTGAAGTTTATCTTCATGAAGGCCTACCGGTCCCTCCTTCTCTGAAGGCTCATTCCACTAGGTCTGTGGGTCCTTCGTGGGCAGCTCGACGTGGTGCCTCGGCAGTTCAGATCTGCAAGGCTGCTACGTGGTCTTCTGTCCATACCTTCGTGAGGTATTACAGGTTTGACACCTTCGCCTCTCAGGATGCTTCCTTCGGGCGGCGGATTCTCCTTTCAGCACAGGAGCGTCCCCACCCTTAAAGGATACTGCTTTGGGACATCCCCAAGGTATCCTGTGGATACCCTATGGACCCTGAAGTAGAAAATATGAGATATGGTAAGAACTTACCCTTGTTATCTCTATTTCTATGAAGTCCATAGGGTTCCACAGGACTCCCGCCCTGTCGCACCTGTGCTGCAGATGGGCTTTGCTCTGGTCACCGGTTTTCCGTCTCCCTCTGGTGAGAATGTGATTCTTGTATGTGTCCAGATCTTTGTTCTCTCTCTTCCTTCTCCTCCTCCGGCCTATGGCTTGGTAACTAACTGAGGTGCCTTGGCCCGGGGGCGGGGTATAGGAGGGGGACCTAGTGCATCCTGGGAGGCTGAAAGCTTAACTCTTTGGTGCCCTGCGACTGACGTCACACCTATACCCCAAGGTATCCTGTGGAACCCTATGGACTTCGTAGAAATAGAGATAACAAGGGTAAGTTCTTACCATATCTCATATTATATATGTGTGTGGGGGGGGAATACTTGTGTGTGTGTGTGTGTGTGTGTGTGTGTGTGTGTGTGTGTGTGATATATGTATATTTGTGTGTGGGGGGAGTGCTTGCTTATGTGTGTATGATATGTGTGTGGGGGGAGTGCTTGCTTATGTGTGTATGATATGTGTGGGGGGGGAGTGCTTGCTTATGTGTGTATGATATGTGTGTGGGGGGAGTGCTTGCTTATGTGTGTATGATATGTGTGTGGGGGGAGTGCTTGCTTATGTGTGTATGATATGTGTGGGGGGGGAGTGCTTGCTTATGTGTGTATGATATGTGTGTGGGGGGAGTGCTAGCTTATGTGTGTATAATATATGTATGTTTAGTAGCATTAGATGAGAATTCTTCTGCTTTAGAGGGCTGCTTAGTATGTGTCATACATACACTGCATGTGCCACACCGGTAGAAACCTTTGGTTTTTATCCTTCCTTTCTTTTTTTTCTGGTATGGCACTTTTAACTAAATGGTTTTTAAAATTTGAGACCCTTCTGTATATAAAACGTGGCATTGGGGGAATGATCTCCTTTAAAATAGGGTCTTGTTTTAAAATGTACCATTTTTTTCTAAAGATATGTTATTTCTTATGCTGATAGTTATTAAATATGGTAATAAATGGTACTACAGGCTTATCAATCCTTTCTTTGTTGCCTTTATATTCCAATACACTATCTTGCGGTATATCTCTAAATTTAGCAATGGTCTTAGTAATTTCGGTTATATCATACCCTTTATCCACATATTTGTCTTTTAATTCCTGTACTTGAGTATCAAATATGGAGGTTCTGCACTATGGGAGATCCTATTTTGGGATTTCTTTGAGATGCTGTACTACACTGAAGGGATTATTCACTAGTGTGTTGAAAATTACCATCCTGAATGTGAGAGCTATCTGCTGAAAATACTCATCTGGAAATATTCTCAAATATTTGGGACTTTTCTATGTTATTGACTTTGTTATATACCTTAGAAGGAGGAGCGCTGAAGTATTTATTTGTTTGTGCGATATAGTCTGTTTGGATGTGCAGCACGGATAGTAGATGACAGTAGTACTCTAATGTGAATGTACATGTATTTAATTAAAATTATTTGATAGATGTGTATGATTAGCGGGTAAACAAGACAATGCATAGTCTATTTCATTTTTTTTGCAGGTGGTCTTTGTTTTAATCTGATTTAATGTATGACATCATTGGATGATGAAGTGGAAGCATGTCTCCTGTTTGAGACATATGTTTAACATAAAGCTACAAGACATTCTAACTAATGCATTCAGTGGCCATCCGTCATCCTCTTAATGCCAGCATTGTTTTATGCATGTACATTACTGTAACATTAACCTTTGTACACATAAATAGTGCCCCGTGTCCCACCTTTAAAATGCCAAGTAGTACGCGCTTTAGCACGTCTTTGGTGTTTAATTTTTAAACCGAGATCTTATACACTGACAGTTTAGTAATAAACCCCTTTTCATTTGTCTTATAATGTTGATACACCCTTAGGGGTATATTTACTAAAGTGCGGTTTATAGAAGTGGAGGTGTTGCCCATTGCAACCAATAAGATTCTACTTAATTATTTTGCATCTTCTAGAAAAAAAAGGCTAAAATCTGATTGGTTGCTATAGGCAACACCTCCAGTTCTATAAACCCGCACTGTAGTAATTCACTATGTGCAATGTCTGGTTTATAAATGACCTATAAACCTACTATGGCAGTGGTTCCCAAACTTTCTTGCGTCATGGTGCCCTAAAGTTTCAGCATTTATTTCCCGGCAGCCCTAGGCCAAAAGTTTCTTATTGAAAAATGTATTCAATTAAGTAAATTGTGTTTACCTGTCATCCTTAAGGCACACATCCACTCGCAGACCAAAAAACGACTGCACGATTACGACATTGTGTTTGTGCAGTCGTTTGACAGTCTGTGCTGTGCCTACACTGAATGATCAGTCGTTCAGTGTAGGCACCCTCCTTCCTCCCCTAACATGCTCAACCTGATGTTATCGTCAGGTTGTCCAGCATGTTCGGCCGATGATTGATGTCGGAAACGACCAGCGGGAGCGCGCATCACTGGTTGTTTCCAACATAAAAGTGCACGATTTATGCACAATTACTGAGCGATTGCACGATTACGATGTTTTAATCGTGCAATCGCTCAGTATTATCGGCATGTGGATGTGCGCCTTTAGGTACAGTTATGCGGTAGTGGACATGTTTTTGATTTGCAGTCACCAGCACTGGTTTTACCTATCACACTGATCATAAATAAGTTGATTTGGTCCAAGACCACCAACCTGTGGCACCCCTGCAACTGCCCTGAGGCACCCCAAGGTGCCACAGCACCCAATTTGGGAATCACTGTACCATGGTATATTCCACCTTTTGATAAAAAAAACAGAATTGTAATAATGTGAAATGTTAGCCGTGCATTGTGTGTTCATGTGAAGCTAGATCTTTTGCATGGGCTGTTGCTTTAAATGTTATGCCCTGTCTTTTCATGAGCTGTTTTACTAGACCGCTCACTGCTAAAATATCTCAAGGACAGAGCACTGCTCAGCTGATAGCTTATTAAGTGTGGATATATTTACTTTAAAGGTGAGCAATGCTGAAAATGTTAATATATTCACTGCTAGATATAAAGAAATTCCATGGCAAATGTAACCATTATACCCTGCCTCCGAATATGCAAGCAGTACCATGCAAATAAAATGTCAAGACCTTTTAACAAATCAAATGTGTCGCATTCAGACTAACATTCAATTAGTTTCTGAAAATCTTATCCCTATTATATGTCTGGCTTTCCAGGTGTTTGTCCTTAGGCTAGTTAAGCTCCCAAAGGCATTGAATATGGCCCCTGACACTGCCAATGATCAAAATTAGGCAAATAAATGAAATGAGTGGAGGTCCCCTGTGATGTGATGCTGTGTGTGATTCATTCAGGTTGTGCTTTAGAAGAGCACCTTCTTGCGTTGGCGTAGGAACAGTCTCCTAGAATGTCTGCTAGATCAGTTGTTCGTTCAGTACTAATAAATGGGGCAGTGCTGTTGTAGCATAATGGTACTTGTGATTGTTTACAGTCTTTCTGTTATCAATGCATTATCATCTAAGGTGACTAATCTGTTATAACTAATATGCTGCAGAGGACCTAAATAGTACAGAATAGAATATAAACTGTGACCTACTGTAGCAGCTAGTAAATCAGTATATTTATGTTGCCACTCTTCAGTTTAAGCTACATGTGTATTGTAAATAATCTATATAATAATTCTCCAAAGTTTGTCCTGTCTCCAACATACGTGGGAGCAGGGATGCGCGCCACCCTCTCACTGCTAGGGAGACGAGACAGACCCTAGCCCAGAGGTTCCCAAACCTCTGGGCTATAATATATATTATCTAACAGGGATAGGAGGCATTGGTGACCAGTGTAGAATACATATCTGTGAAACGTCACTGTTTGCAAAGAACTTGAGGTTTTTAGACAAGACCAACTAATGACCGGATTAAATAGCTATGCTCTTAGGGTTCTGTCACATGGTGCTGTCTGTAACACACAAGGGTATTTCACAGCATGCACACACACCCTGCTTGGCATATACCAGCTTAGTATAGATAAACAAAATCTATACTGTATGTTTTTGGGAATGTATTTATTAGCACTGTGAAAGTGTGTGATATAGTAGATAACTGATCTACCTAGTGTGCCACACACTGTATGTTGTACAGCATGGCAAAAATTAATAAAAGTATATATTTTTCACATACAGTTCAGTGGTCAAGTTAGGATGTAATTTACAGTATAGCAGCCCAAACTTGGCCATCACAAGGTGATATCTCCAAGTAGATGTTCTGTGCTGGAATATACCAAGAATGATACGAAAACAAGATTCCCTACAGATGTGCCCAGCAAGATGCAGAGGTGACCCCGTGTTTGTTCCCTAACTTCCTTTATTATGGCTGGATTCGATACAGTGGAGACGGTAGCTGGCTACGTTTGGCTTCCCTCTATAGCTATACCACTTACTCTCACATCTAAAGGATTTTCCTGTGAATTCTGCAGCAGCAGAAAGGCTGGTCCATAATTTCAAGATTTTGTATGCAATCTTTTGCTGCTTGAAATGTGGAGAAATAATAAAACAGATGCATTACTTCTCCATCAGCTGCGCTAACATCTGCAGAACTTTTTATTTTGGACTGATTATAAATATTTAATAATCTTCTTCAGAGACAGGCATCTCGGGCATATTAGTTGCACAGTGCAATTTTAAAACCAATATTCAGCTCGCTGGCCTGTTACATTCAACATCCCCCCCCCCCCCCTTAAGTGTTTTTCTATCTAGTGTATCTCAGTGATCATAGTCATTTCTATTCACTCCATTTTAGTTTTGTACAGGTGGTTGATTCACAAACGGGTTAAAATAGAGAATTGCATATACAGTATTTTATTGGAAATATTAAAATTGTCACAATTTTACAGCTAGCAATATATTTTAAAAAGTGATGCTTTTCATTTAATACATATGTTACATAATCTTCTTGGGATATTTGAACCAGGAATTTTGATTTATTTTTTATAGGAGATGGGTGTATGGAATTGATTTCATTTCTCCTATCCATTAATGCACAAAAAAATAATAATCTTTTACAACAGGCATTTGTATTCTTCCAGAAGGGAGATTACACTCTTGCGTCTCACCACTGGCTGCTAATCAATATGAAAATTTTTACCATCCCATTCATTTACAAATACTGTATGTTTCGGTCACTTCAGCAATGTTAGCAATGGGATGTTTTCATGCTGTGCAGTAATTGTTGTTAGACCTCTGCTGGACTTCCTTTATACTGTATATTTGTTTTATTTTATGGCAATAAAGTGAAATAATTTCCTGGTCCGAACATCTTCTAGTGGTGTATGCAAATACTTTGTATTACAAATTTCTGGGTCTGTACCAGTGTTGTACTTGACCACATCCTGGACCATGTTTCAATGCTGTAGAGACTGCCTTCTCTATTAGGTGCACCTGTTATTCAGAACCTCCCACTGCGCTCTGCACTAAATGCAATCTAGCTGCAGAATTCTTTTCTCAGGGCTGTTTCTTCACACTCCGCAGAATATATAGAACTATGGCACTGCTACTTTAATCATATTGACACCCATAAATGCTTTATGTGCAGGCATAATGAGAGTAGCATGACTGCTGAACAGCTGCAGGATGCCCAGATTAGAACTGGATTGCAGAATGAAGTAGTTTTGGGGAGTACTGAGGTATTAATGACACAGGTCTCTTTATTGAGGCATGTTTAGTATATTTTTGTTATTTCTGAAGACAAAAAGTAGTCAATTTACTAAATGGTGGTTTTATTGTCCGTTCATGTACACAACCGAAGGCAGTTTTGAGCTTCAAAATGCAACATTTACTAAGCATTGGTTTTGTCTGCCATTTGAAAACCGCTGTTGATTTTCGCTAGTTCTTATGCACCTGTCCTTTTGCATTTCACACCTGGCTTGCCACAGCTGTAAAAGACTACTTTCTTTTCTGAATTCCACTGCACATTCGCAGTTCGGGCACAGTTCAGAGTGTGTACGAGGTATTTACTATACCTTCTGTGTCTTGTTAGGGATAGGGCAGGTGGTATACTTACCGGAACTGCCGGAAGCCGCTGCTACCAGTGACTGCTGGGCCACCAGGGACAGTTCATCTGTGTTTACATGATATATGTTGACATGGTCAATGTTGACTTTTTGAATATCAACATACAGATGTGTCGTTACACATCTCTGCTGCAGTCGCGCTAAAAAGCCCCTCTTGGTGCGCCAGGTCCTGTAAGACTCTGCTAGCACCGGGCATATTTTTTGCTGAAAATGCGTCTTAAGTCGCAATGACGCTCCACCCGACTGTGCTTATATATTTTTTTATAGGACACTTGTATATCTGTGTGCACCTGAGTCTCTGAATCTGTATATGAAGTGCTACAATGTAGCGGCTGCAGCTTTTTTCATTCCAAGTTCCATTGTGCCTCAACAGCAAATCGCTCCTAATTTATTTGCCCCCTAAAGGATGCTTTTAATCATTTGCTCCACATACTGCATCTGATTTGGAGTTCAATATGTTTTCCCTACTCACATTACACTATCCTAGGTGCTGAATCTCTGGCTGATGGAGATTTCCTGGTCTCGTTTTCTGAACAGCGATGGCCGGCTTGCGTGACACCATTGTCAATCAGCCAGCCAAGGATCATGCAGATGACACCAATGCTGCGTCCATCGTCTTAGCTTGGATTATTAATGCATGCAGGAGGCATTATTATTATTTATCATTTATGTATATGACGCCACAAGTTTTCCGCAGCACCTTACATAGTACATAAATAAGTGGGCAAGAAACCAGTGACTTAAAGTACAATACAATACATGATGCCTCCCGCTACATTAACTTAATAGCAAGGATGGAATTGCAAAGTGGCTTTGCAATTCCGTCCTGTGCTGAATCAGGCCCCTAGTTCTCCCATAATATGGGAATTTCTCCATCAGTAATAAACGGTTTTGTACGTTGAAGTACTATGGCTTTAAACGGTTTCTCTTCGAGTTTGCCAAGAAAATGATGCATTGGATGTTTCCTCTGTAACAAAATGTATTTTCAAATAGTACTTACAAGGTCATCCCAACCAAATGAGAATAGAAACTTTACTCAGGCCTGAATCCCAATGGAAGGTCTGTCCTATATCTGAATGTTTTTACATTTGAAAGCAGTGAAATTGGTTCTTTTTATAACTCATTTCCGTAAAGGCTACCTATATACACTGCATATTGTGCTCATTGAAATACCGATTTCTTATGCCTCATCTTTTTCATGTTGAAATTACAGCCCACCCATTCTGCTTCCATCTAAAGTAATAGGTTTTGATAAACCAGCAGAGCATGTTATCAAGGCCGAGTATTCTGCATCTTCTTTCGAAATATGGAAACTGGTGCAAAGCTATATGCAAGGAAAGGAATTTATCTTGTAGTAACCAGTATGTTTTCATGCTTCACCTAGTAGAACCTAATGGTTACAATTTGCCTATTAACCATAAGGACCACTTTTTGGCAGTTACCTATATTACCATTTACTTTCTGTTATAATCCAGGTGTGAAGTTTGTGCAAGCATTTCTATGTACTGTCCCAATCTGAGGTGACTGGCTAGTTCAAAACAGGTATTTTTTTAAGGAAGAGGGGATTCTAGACAATCAGTTTGTCGTCCAAACAATCCAAATTCTTTATTTGCTCACAAGAAAAACTGCAGTTTAATGTCTGTCCAATATTGAATTTTGGGGACTGTACAACACCAGTTCCAGCTTTGTGAAATGTCAGGAAAGAATTAGTGGGCAAACAGACCTGAAGCCTTCTGCAGGGACCTCATTAAAAAGTCACATGACTATTTGTTTGGCAGGTGGGAAGAACAAATAACTGGAATGCCATAAGAGGTCTCTGCGCTGCATTAGATAAACACATTACCAGCACGGATGTGGCTCTAATGGTTATAGATAAGTAAATGAGGGATTGTTATTTATGTACTCATTCCAAAAATGTGTTAAATCTTACTAAAATGGTAAAATCTGACCTACTGTATATATTTCACTGATTTATCTATATTCTGTTGACAGTATTCACCAAACTGTGTTTCATGATGATGTTTGCTGCTGCAAAAGCAAATTGTATGCTTTGTAAGTGAAAGCCACAAAGCTGTTACTCCCACCATTACTATAGCAACTGGTGCATTGTTTGCTCAATATATCTGTGATGCTCATTTGATTTGTAGGCCCCTTTGTGCATTCATTTATGAAGTGAACACGCAGATTGTAACTAGTGTTAGAAATATGATGAGCTACGTATCCAATACATTCAATGCACATAAACAACAAAATGTTTCAGAACACTAATTTTACTTTTTAATGGCAGCGCTGTATATATAAGTACAGTAATTATTTGTCACAGAACATACTTTTTTTTTTTTTTTTGAAGTTATAGTTTAGTAGAGGTATTTTATAATCATCAATGTTACAAAGCATCTTATTATCATTAACCAAATACTTATAACAACATTTCAATAGGATTTAGGGGTCTATGAAAGGACAAAATTCTCCATGGTTAGTGAAACGCTGTAGGTAAGATTCTCCATACAAAACATTGGAAAGTAGATTTAAGAAGCATAACAGCTGTATATATACCGCCACAATCCATGCTCTATCTGCTTCTCACCCAGGGGTGTAGCGATTGTGGTTCTAGTGGAGCATGAGCTCCGGGTGCCAAAATGGACAGAGGGCGCCATCCAGGGTTCCCGAATTCATGGGGTGCTGCATAGTATGACAGCAGCCTGTTAGTTTTATCTCAGTCTGTATTTCTCTATATCCTAAATAAGTTACGGATCTGAGATCTGTTCTACATTTCATGCTCCCCCAAGCTGCCCAGATTGCCTCCCTTCCAGCCCCCCTGCTCTGTGATCATCTTCTGTCACCTTTCCTTCCCTGTCAGATTGATTACATTGACTTCTCACCTCCTTAATTCCCTCCCCTCTCTACCCTGTGACCGGCTCTTTGCCCCTGTCCTCTCCTTATTGGCTTCTGTCACCACCCCTCTCTGATCAACTTTGTCCCTTCCCTCTTCTTATTGGCTTCTATCACCACCCATCTCCTCTCCTTTTCTTATTGGCTTCTGTCACTGACACACTCTGATTGGCACTGCCCCTCCCCTTTTGTTTCTTATTGGCCTCTGTCATCTTCCTACGCTGATCAGCACTTTCCTCTCCCCTCTCCTCTTTGATCCCTCCCTCCTTCTCACTTGCATTCATTGTGCTTCAATGGACTTAAAAGTGACACATCTGAGGTAATATCCTAAACTTCAATTATAAGGTATGAGTTTTAAAAAAGTCACTGCTTTGCTATTTAAAGTAATGGAGGTGTTCCCAGGCATGACCACAAAGTGTTATTTGAAAGGTCTTTTAAAAAATATTAGGTGACCTGAAATAATAATGGTGGTAGACAGAACATGATTAGTAGTACGTTAATATAGGTGCAATGTATATTTGCGTAGTAGGAGCATAGCTAAGAAGGAAGCTTCCTATAGGTGTCCCCACTACAGTGAAAGCTGCTTGGGGTAGTAATTGCAGTCATAAGCTGTGCACCTTGTGGAATCTCACTCTAGCACATGTATTCTGTCAATTTATGTTAATCTCCTCTATTGACTAATAATGATTTAAAGGAGATAAAAGTCAGATCCTAGGTGCTACACATAAAGTAGTGCCAAAGGAGCTACCCCTTAATGTCAGATATTCACTGAAGCATTCTATTCCCCCAATGGGACCTCAATGCCCAGCGTGATACTGCCACTGTTTGCTGTTTTTCTCCTCACTTTAGTATTCCCCTGCAGGCTGGCCATACCTCACTGGCACAGTTCAGTACAGGGAGGGGCGCTATGACATGCACTTTCTCCAGGTGCCATGGTTCCACGCTACTCCTCTACTCTCCCCTAAAAGGCCTGTGGTGAGAACAAAGGCATAACAGTCACTTTTCCAGGGCCGGCGCTTCCATTAGGCAGCTGCCTATGAGCGCCGGGACCAGAGGGGCGGCCCGCTGAGGCTGCCTTGGAGAGAGGGAATAGTCTTCCCTCTCCAGAAGTCAGTCCTGCAGGTTGCATGACCCGGTGAATTCCCAGTGGCGGGCGCCTATCTACACCGCTTAATCTCCCCCAACCCCCGGAGAAGGCAAAAAAACATGCACATAGAGGCTGCGGCACTTGGGTCCGGCGCCGCCGGCGACGTCACTGGCCGGCCCACTCTGCTCACTGCTCCGACTCCAGTCTTCATCGTCTCCTCTCCTGTCATGTGCTGGTGGCCTGGGCTCCCGGGTCGTCGGGCCAGTTCCCGCACAGTCCCCTCTGGCCTTCACGAATTAACCCCCTCCCCTTGATTCCGCTGTGGCGTTAGGAGCGTAAAAAGCCAGCAGCCGCTCAGCCCGCCCTTCACTATCTCCGACCCCCCCAACTTAGAACAGTTGAAAAAAAAAAATGGCCGACAGAGCCCTTGCTCCGCCTCTAGCACTTCCGCGGCCTCCACAGACTCTTCACACCAGACAGGCAGTGAATGAGCAGATACGATGCAGCACTGTGCCAGGCTGCCGGCGCCCAGCAGCAAACTGCCCTTGTACTCAGTGTAGAAAGGTAGGCACCAGCATGTAACATATATAAAGTCTGTGATGTAAATATAATACAGTATTTTATATATATATATATATATATATATATATATATATGTGTGTGTGTATATATACATATGAATATATAGGGGAAAGTTAGGTTTAGGCACCAGGGAGGGAGGGGTAAGAGTTAGACTTACCTTTTGTCCTTATGGATGTCGGGATGCCGCTGTCGGTATTCTGACCAGCGGCATCCCGACCGCCGTGATTTCATACCCAATCCGTTATCCGACAAACCACATGTGCAAAAAGAGGGGGCGCAGGCAAAAGTTTTGCCTAGGGCGTCTAGAAGCCTAGCACCGGCCCTGCCCTTTTCATATGTAGGAAGGAAAAGATGTACTGAGAAGGTGGTGACACATTATTTATGACAGTATGCTTAAAACATATATCTGATAAGACTGTATAACAACCAGTAGCAAATTTTACCTAGAGGCTGCAGGGATGGAGCCTCCCAGTAAAAATCTGCCACCACCATAGAACCCTCAGTGATTGCAGTTGCTTCCCATTAGGATCACTATCTGCTAATTACATGCTGGACAGGCATATATGGACTGTAATTGGCAGATAGTGATCCCTGTGGGAAACTACTCCCCTGCATTTCTGCCAGCTCTAATGCTACTTGGGGCTGCAGCCAATGGGAGAAGGTGGGAGTGAGGTGCGCTTGGGCACGTTTTCCTGACAGCCATAATGTGTTTCTAGGGGCTGCAGCCGATGCAGTCCCTAGAAGCCAGGGGCTTGTGTGCATATCTCAGGTTTTCTTATTTTTTTCCCTTACACTTCACAGGTGCTACACTTTTTCTTCCCTTACATTACGGTGCTGCTCAGTCGGGCAGCAGTGCGCAGCACCCCTTAAGACCACAGGTTTGAGCTGCCCCTGATAACTGGAAAAGTAATCCCCTTACAATGTGGGAAGGCCCTGGTTTCAGCTCTGTCATTTGGAACTCCCCATCCACCCTTTCTATTTTCATCTGTTTGGACAGTATAGCAAGGTCATCTGTAGCCACATAGCGCTTGATATGGTTTGGAGCACTTTCCTGGTAAGGGCTAGCTGTGGATACCACCTACACGTGGGCCCTTAGTCCCCACCCTTTTGTTGGTCCAAACTGTAGGTAAAGTTAAAGGTAGTGGAGTTTAGTGGCCCTAAGCTGTTTGCTCTTGCTTTCTCTGCTATCAGGTTTTGGTTTGGGGATGTAGTTAGAATCCCGGCTGTTGGGACGCTGGCCGTCAGAATGCCAGCTCCGGAGTGCAGACACCAGTCTGCATCCCGGCGCCAGCATACCGACTGCTGACATCCCGATGGGAAGTATTGGTATTAGGGTTTAGGGTCAGGCACTAGGAGGAGGGTTTGGGTTAGGCTGCTGGCGTAGAGGGTTAGGGTTAGGCTGTGGGGGAAGGTTAGGTTTAGGGGTAGGGTTAGGGTACTTACTAGCAGGTGTCTGTATCTTAACTCTGCCAGGATGCCGGTGTCGGGATTCTGACTGCCGGGATCTCGAGCTCCGACATCCCATACCCAACCCTTGGTTTGCATTTAAAAAAAAGGAATTAATTTCTCAGTGTTTTTATTTGATTTACTTCTAGCTAAGAATATTTTTTGTACCATCATGTAAAAAAGACATCCACTGCTCAGTTTATGAATTCTTCATCCATCCTTCTCGCATTATTTGATTTTGAGTTGGCATTATTAGTATGAACATCTCCTTTTGTAAAGGGGAAAATTCCAAAAGCATAGCGCCTGTCGGCACTACTGTGAATGGCAGAAATGTGCGCAGCGAGGCGTCACACCGCTTTCAATTTGCCTCTATGTATACCTACCCATCCACGCCCTGGCCCTTATTATAAATTTAAACAAGCAAAATGTTTCTGGATTACTCCCCAAGTCAGCTCATAGACTGCACATAAAGGTGACCTAAAGCTAAAGGCCTAATCAAGCAAGCAAAACATCTTCACCCTTGTGGTGTTTAGAATAGTTTGGTAAATCTGTCAGCTTTGTGCTAACCAAATTTACATTATGGACCTGATAATGAGTTACAGAAAAAGCGGTCACAATTCTGGCTGCTGTTTCCAGCACTCAAAATCAATGCAAATATCCATCTGTATTCTGAGTTGGCTGCATCTACTGTATGCAACCACACCATTCCTAGCCCTCCACTTATGGGGGCAGCCATCGTCACTATTAATCCCCATTTGTATTAGCCCCCATCCTTGGTGCAGGAGATCTGACTGAAATGGAATGGGACTCTGCATACTCTCACCTCTGATAGCCTGCAGCTCAGCCAGCGCCCCCACAACATGGCTAGTAAACCAAAGTCTCATAGTTTAGTGTCTTACTCTGTGGTTTGCTTGAATCCTGATTGAGACCCATCTTAATTCTTGTGGTTACAGAACTATCACTTGGCATTTCAGCACCGGGGGGAGTTTGTGCTAACTGACACGCATACAACTCTATTACAATAAACATGGCAGAATTGAGTTTGTATAGAGAAGCATTTTGATTGTTAACTGAACATAGATTGAAAAGCAATTTGTAAACAGTGGTATGTTGTCTTTTTACTATCTGTCTAGGTATGAGCTGCAGCGCTCAGTTTTCTTGTCCATAACCCAGTCAGGGGCACCAAGAATCATTTGATAAATATTCAATGTAAATATAATCTGTATTTTGTTCTGCATGAATTGTGCAGGAATGATAAGATTACATTTCCTAGCTAAATTGCTGTGGAGAGCATGACCTATATTTTGTTGTGAAATTATTGCCATTTTTGTGATTTTTATCTCTATAGACCACTACATTTTGCTGCCTTTGGAAAGTAAATTACCTTATCTTCCAAAAACTTTTTCCAAAGTGCAAAACATTGGGAGCAATGCAATCTTTGACATTAACACTACAGTAATTTCAAACACTTTTTAATACTAATTATGTTAATTATAATGAAATAATTATACCTATTTTATTTGTGTATGTTAACTCCACTTCCCTTTTTGTTACATTTCAAGAAAAATGTTTGTTTTATGTTTATATACAGATGCTCCTGCTGAAGTAACAGTTGCAAATGGAGGCACATCTACTGCAGGCACATTAAATGATGACCTGGATATATTTGGTCCAATGATTTCCAACCCTATTCCTGCATCATCTACAGCTCCAACACAGGTAGTGCTAACAGTATCTCTACTATTTGTAATTGAATGTAATACTGGATGCAATAATTGAGATGATTACTTAACGGCAGTGGTTCCCAAACTTTTTGAATCACGGCGCCCTAGAGTATCAGCATTGTTTTCACGGCACCCCTAAGCCAAAAGTTTGTTATTGAGCAATTCAGAAAAAAATTTAGTAAAGTGAAGTAGTAAAGCTAAATTGTGCTCACCTGTCATCCTCAGGTTCAGTTATGTGATGGTGGACAGGTTTGTGCTTCTGTTTGTTCACATAAATACATTACATTGACCATAAATAATTTGATTTGGTGCTGGACCACCAACCTGAGGCACCCCAACAAGTGTCAGTTTGGGAACCACTGCTTTATGGTGTTTTGTATTAGAGAATTGTGATTCAATACACAGTATTGCTGTATTATGCAAGCCAATTTTAGTTACCATTAACCTCTCCCTGTCTACCCCATAATGGATCCATGTGTTATTTTTAGCATTAGCGCAACAGGGTGTAGACCTTGTGCTATTGCAGTGTATTATACATAAACAAAAAAGTGTAAATGAAACAACTAAAAACATACTGTAACTGATTCAACCGCTTGCAGAAAGCATCCTCTGCTGAATAGCAGGTACCATGATGAGTTCTGCTGCCTCACAGTATAGGGGTTATGGGTTTCATTCCAGCCCCATACTGCGTTTGCATGTATTCCTGTGTTCCTGTGGATTTCCTCCCACAGTCCAAAAATACTGACAACTGACAGTCTACTGACAAAAACTAACCCAGTGTGTGCAGGGCCGGTGCAAGGTTTCTTCGCACCCTAGGCATTTCTTCAGCCTTGCGCCCCCCCCATTCTCGGATAACTACACAAGCCCTTATACAGTGCCCCCAGCAGTGGTCCCCTCTATGCAGTGCCCCCAGTAGCGCCCCCTATGCAGTGCTCCCGGCAGTGGTCCCCCTATGCAGTTCCCCTTATATAATGCCTCCAGTAGTACTCCCCCCCCCCCCCCCCCCCATGCAGTGGCCCCCAGCACTGTCCCCCCCCCCCCCTTCAGTGCAGTGGTCCCCCTGATGCAATGTTCCCAGTAGTAGTCCTCCCCCAGCAGTGCCTCCAGTAGTCTTCCCCCCAGCTGTGCCCCCAGTAGTAGTCCCCCACCTATGCAGTGCCCCCAGCAGTAATCCCCAACTTTGCAATGCCCCCAGTAGTAATCTCCCTCCCCACCAGCAGTGCCCCCAGTAGTAGTCCCCCACCAGCAGTGCCCCCAGTAGTAGTCCCCCACCAGCAGTGCCCCCAGTAGTAGTCCCCCACCAGCAGTGCCCCCAGTAGTAGTCCCCCACCAGCAGTGCCCCCAGTAGTAATCCCCCACCAGCAGTGCCCTCAGTAGTAGTCGTCCCCCAGCAGTGCCCCCAGTAGTAGTCGTCCCCCAGCAGTGCCCCAGTAGTAGTCCCCCACCAGCAGTGCCCCAGTAGTAGTCCCCCACCAGCAGTGCCCCAGTAGTAGTCCCCCACCAGCAGTGCCCCCAGTAGTAGTCCCCCACCAGCAGTGCCCCCAGTAGTAGTCCCCCACCAGCAGTGCCCCCAGTAGTAGTCCCCCACCAGCAGTGCCCCCAGTAGTAGTCCCCCACCAGCAGTGCCCCCAGTAGTAGTCCCCCACCAGCAGTGCCCCCAGTAGTAGTCCCCCACCAGCAGTGCCCCCAGTAGTAGTCCCCCACCAGCAGTGCCCCCAGTAGTAGTCCCCCACCAGCAGTGCCCCCAGTAGTAGTCCCCCACCAGCAGTGCCCCCAGTAGTAGTCCCCCACCAGCAGTGCCCCCAGTAGTAGTCCCCCACCAGCAGTGCCCCCAGTAGTAGTCCCCCACCAGCAGTGCCCCCAGTAGTAGTCCCCCACCAGCAGTGCCCCCAGTAGTAGTCCCCCACCAGCAGTGCCCCCAGTTGTAGTCCCCCACCAGTAGTCATCCCCCCAGCAGTGCCCCCAGTAGTAGTCATCCCCCCAGCAGTGCCCCCAGTAGTAGTCATCCCCCCAGCAGTGCCCCCAGTAGTAGTCATCCCCCCAGCAGTGCCCCCAGTAGTAGTCATCCCCCCAGCAGTGCCTCCAGTAGTAGTCCTCCCACCAGCAGTGCCTCCAGTAGTAGTCCTCCCACCAGCAGTGCCTCCAGTAGTAGTCCTCCCACCAGCAGTGCCTCCAGTAGTAGTCCTCCCACCAGCAGTGCCTCCAGTAGTAGTCCTCCCACCAGCAGTGCCCCCAGTAGTAGTCCTCCCACCAGCAGTGCCCCCAGTAGTAGTCGTCCCCCAGCAGTGCCCCCGTAGTAGTCGTCCCCCAGCAGTGCCCCCGTAGTAGTCGTCCCCCAGCAGTGCCCCCGTAGTAGTCGTCCCCCAGCAGTGCCCCCGTAGTAGTCGTCCCCCAGCAGTGCCCCCGTAGTAGTCGTCCCCCAGCAGTGCCCCAGTAGTAGTCGTCCCCCAGCAGTGCCCCAGTAGTAGTCGTCCCCCAGCAGTGCCCCAGTAGTAGTCGTCCCCCAGCAGTGCCCCAGTAGTAGTCGTCCCCCAGCAGTGCCCCAGTAGTAGTCGTCCCCCAGCAGTGCCCCAGTAGTAGTCGTCCCCCAGCAGTGCCCCAGTAGTAGTCGTCCCCCAGCAGTGCCCCAGTAGTAGTCGTCCCCCAGCAGTGCCCCAGTAGTAGTCGTCCCCCAGCAGTGCCCCAGTAGTAGTCGTCCCCCAGCAGTGCCCCAGTAGTAGTCGTCCCCCAGCAGTGCCCCAGTAGTAGTCGTCCCCCAGCAGTGCCCCAGTAGTAGTCGTCCCCCAGCAGTGCCCCAGTAGTAGTCGTCCCCCAGCAGTGCCCCAGTAGTAGTCGTCCCCCAGCAGTGCCCCAGTAGTAGTCGTCCCCCAGCAGTGCCCCAGTAGTAGTCCCCCACCAGCAGTGCCCCCAGTAGTAGTCGTCCCCCAGCAGTGCCCCCAGTAGTAGTCCCCCACCAGCAGTGCCCCCAGTAGTAGTCCCCCACCAGCAGTGCCCCCAGTAGTAGTCCCCCACCAGCAGTGCCCCCAGTAGTAGTCCCCCCACCAGCAGTGCCCCCAGTAGTAGTCCCCCCACCAGCAGTGCCCCCAGTAGTAGTCCTCCCACCAGCAGTGCCCTCAGTAGTAGTCCTCCCACCAGCAGTGCCCTCAGTAGTAGTCCTCCCACCAGCAGTGCCCTCAGTAGTAGTCCTCCCACCAGCAGTGCCCTCAGTAGTAGTCCTCCCACCAGCAGTGCCCTCAGTAGTAGTCCTCCCACCAGCAGTGCCCTCAGTAGTAGTCCTCCCACCAGCAGTGCCCTCAGTAGTAGTCCTCCCACCAGCAGTGCCCTCAGTAGTAGTCCTCCCACCAGCAGTGCCCCCAGTAGTAGTCCTCCCACCAGCAGTGCCCCCAGTAGTAGTCCTCCCACCAGCAGTTCCCCCAGTAGTAGTCCTCCCACCAGCAGTTCCCCCAGTAGTAGTCCTCCCCCAGCAGTGCCCCCGTAGTAGTCCTCCCCCAGCAGTGCCCCCGTAGTAGTCCTCCCCCAGCAGTGCCCCCGTAGTAGTCCTCCCCCAGCAGTGCCCCCGTAGTAGTCGTCCCCCAGCAGTGCCCCAGTAGTAGTCGTCCCCCAGCAGTGCCCCAGTAGTAGTCGTCCCCCAGCAGTGCCCCAGTAGTAGTCGTCCCCCAGCAGTGCCCCAGTAGTAGTCGTCCCCCAGCAGTGCCCCAGTAGTAGTCGTCCCCCAGCAGTGCCCCAGTATTAGTCGTCCCCCAGCAGTGCCCCAGTAGTAGTCGTCCCCCAGCAGTGCCCCAGTAGTAGTCGTCCCCCCAGCAGTGCCCTCAGTAGTAGTCCCCCACCAGCAGTGCCCCCAGTAGTAGTCCCCCACCAGCAGTGCCCCCAGTAGTAGTCCCCCACCAGCAGTGCCCCCAGTAGTGGTCCCCCACCAGCAGTGCCCCCAGTAGTAGTCCCCCACCAGCAGTGCCCCCAGTAGTAGTCCCCCCACCAGCAGTGCCCCCAGTAGTAGTCCCCCCACCAGCAGTGCCCCCAGTAGTAGTCCTCCCACCAGCAGTGCCCTCAGTAGTAGTCCTCCCACCAGCAGTGCCCTCAGTAGTAGTCCTCCCACCAGCAGTGCCCTCAGTAGTAGTCCTCCCACCAGCAGTGCCCTCAGTAGTAGTCCTCCCACCAGCAGTGCCCTCAGTAGTAGTCCTCCCACCAGCAGTGCCCTCAGTAGTAGTCCTCCCACCAGCAGTGCCCTCAGTAGTAGTCCTCCCACCAGCAGTGCCCCCAGTAGTAGTCCTCCCACCAGCAGTTCCCCCAGTAGTAGTCCTCCCACCAGCAGTTCCCCCAGTAGTAGTCCTCCCACCAGCAGTTCCCCCAGTAGTAGTCCTCCCACCAGCAGTGCCCCCAGTAGTAGTCGTCCCCCCAGCAGTGCCCCCAGTAGTAGTCGTCCCCCACCAGCAGTGCCCCCAGTAGTAGTCCCCCACCAGCAGTGCCCCCAGTAGTAGTCCCCCACCAGCAGTGCCCCCAGTAGTAGTCCCCCCACCAGCAGTGCCCCCAGTAGTAGTCCCCCCACCAGCAGTGCCCCCAGTAGTAGTCCCCCCACCAGCAGTGCCCTCAGTAGTAGTCCTCCCACCAGCAGTGCCCTCAGTAGTAGTCCTCCCACCAGCAGTGCCCTCAGTAGTAGTCCTCCCACCAGCAGTGCCCTCAGTAGTAGTCCTCCCACCAGCAGTGCCCTCAGTAGTAGTCCTCCCACCAGCAGTGCCCTCAGTAGTAGTCCTCCCACCAGCAGTGCCCCCAGTAGTAGTCCTCCCACCAGCAGTTCCCCCAGTAGTAGTCCTCCCACCAGCAGTTCCCCCAGTAGTAGTCCTCCCACCAGCAGTTCCCCCAGTAGTAGTCCTCCCACCAGCAGTTCCCCCAGTAGTAGTCCTCCCACCAGCAGTTCCCCCAGTAGTAGTCCTCCCACCAGCAGTGCCTCCAGTAGTAGTCCTCCCACCAGCAGTGCCCCCAGTAGTGCCCCAGTAGCAGTCATCCCCTTAGCAGTGCCCCAGTAGTAGTCGTCCCCCAGCAGTGCCCTCAGTTGTAGTCGCCCCCAGTAGTAGTCCCCCACCAGCAGTGCCTCCAGTAGTAGTCCTCCCACCAGCAGTGCCTCCAGTAGTAGTCCTCCCACCAGCAGTGCCTCCAGTAGTAGTCCTCCCACCAGCAGTGCCTCCAGTAGTAGTCCTCCCACCAGCAGTGCCTCCAGTAGTAGTCCTCCCACCAGCAGTGCCTCCAGTAGTAGTCCTCCCACCAGCAGTGCCTCCAGTAGTAGTCCTCCCACCAGCAGTGCCCCCAGTAGTAGTCCTCCCACCAGCAGTGCCTCCAGTAGTAGTCCCCCACCAGCAGGGCCTCCAGTAGTAGTCCCCCACCAGCAGTCATCCCCCCAGCAGTGCCTCCAGTAGTAGTCCCCCACCAGCAGTCATCCCCCCAGCAGTGCCCCAGTAGTAGTCCTCCCACCAGCAGTGCCTCCAGTAGTAGTCCTCCCACCAGCAGTGCCTCCAGTAGTAGTCCTCCCACCAGCAGTGCCCCCAGTAGTAGTCCTCCCACCAGCAGTGCCCCCAGTAGCAGTCATCCCCCCAGCAGTGCCCCAGTAGTGCCCCAGTAGTAGTCGTCTCCCCCAGCAGTGCCCCCAGTAGTAGTCGTCTCCCCCAGCAGTGCCCCCAGTAGTAGTCGTGCCCCAGTAGTAGTCCCCCACCAGCAGTGCCCCCAGTAGTAGTCCCCCACCAGCAGTGCCCCCAGTAGTAGTCCCCCACCAGCAGTGCCCCCAGTAGTAGTCCCCCACCAGCAGTGCCCCCAGTAGTAGTCCCCCACCAGCAATGCCCCCTGTAGTAGTCCCCCACCAGCAGTCATCCCCCCAGCAGTGCCCCCAGTAGTAGTCCTCCACCAGCAGTGCCTCCAGTAGTAGTCCCCCACCAGCAATGCCCCCTGTAGTAGTCCCCCACCAGCAGTCATCCCCCCAGCAGTGCCCCCAGTAGTAGTCCTCCCACCAGCAGTGCCTCCAGTAGTAGTCCTCCCACCAGCAGTGCCTCCAGTAGTAGTCCTCCCACCAGCAGTGCCTCCAGTAGTAGTCCTCCCACCAGCAGTGCCTCCAGTAGTAGTCCTCCCACCAGCAGTGCCCCCAGTAGTAGTCCTCCCACCAGCAGTGCCCCCAGTAGTAGTCCTCCCACCAGCAGTGCCCCCAGTAGTAGTCCTCCCACCAGCAGTGCCCCAGTAGTAGTCGTCCCCCAGCAGTGCCCCAGTAGTAGTCGTCCCCCAGCAGTGCCCCAGTAGTAGTCGTCCCCCAGCAGTGCCCCAGTAGTAGTCGTCCCCCAGCAGTGCCCCAGTAGTAGTCGTCCCCCAGCAGTGCCCCAGTAGTAGTCGTCCCCCAGCAGTGCCCCAGTAGTAGTCGTCCCCCAGCAGTGCCCCAGTAGTAGTCGTCCCCCAGCAGTGCCCCAGTAGTAGTCGTCCCCCAGCAGTGCCCCAGTAGTAGTCGTCCCCCAGCAGTGCCCCAGTAGTAGTCGTCCCCCAGCAGTGCCCCAGTAGTAGTCGTCCCCCAGCAGTGCCCCAGTAGTAGTCGTCCCCCAGCAGTGCCCCAGTAGTAGTCGTCCCCCAGCAGTGCCCCAGTAGTAGTCGTCCCCCAGCAGTGCCCCAGTAGTAGTCGTCCCCCAGCAGTGCCCCAGTAGTAGTCGTCCCCCAGCAGTGCCCCTGTAGTAGTCGTCCCCCCAGCAGTGGTCCCCCACCAGCAGTGCCCCCAGTAGTAGTCCCCCACCAGCAGTGCCCCCAGTAGTAGTCCCCCACCAGCAGTGCCCCCAGTAGTAGTCCCCCACCAGCAGTGCCCCCAGTAGTAGTCCCCCACCAGCAGTGCCCCCAGTAGTAGTCCCCCACCAGCAGTGCCCCCAGTAGTAGTCCCCCACCAGCAGTGCCCCCAGTAGTAGTCCCCCACCAGCAGTGCCCCCAGTAGTAGTCCCCCACCAGCAGTGCCCCCAGTAGTAGTCCCCCACCAGCAGTGCCCCCAGTAGTAGTCCCCCACCAGCAGTGCCCCCAGTAGTAGTGCCCCACCAGCAGTGCCCCCAGTAGTAGTGCCCCACCAGCAGTGCCCCCAGTAGTAGTCCCCCACCAGCAGTTCCCCCAGTAGTAGTCCCCCACCAGCAGTGCCCCCACCAGCAGTCCCCCCACCAGCAGTGCCCCCAGTAGTAGTCCCCCCACCAGCAGTGCCCTCAGTAGTAGTCCTCCCACCAGCAGTGCCCTCAGTAGTAGTCCTCCCACCAGCAGTGCCCTCAGTAGTAGTCCTCCCACCAGCAGTTCCCCCAGTAGTAGTCCTCCCACCAGCAGTTCCCCCAGTAGTAGTCCTCCCACCAGCAGTTCCCCCAGTAGTAGTCCTCCCACCAGCAGTTCCCCCAGTAGTAGTCCTCCCACCAGCAGTTCCCCCAGTAGTAGTCCTCCCACCAGCAGTGCCTCCAGTAGTAGTCCTCCCACCTGCAGTGCCCCCAGTAGTGCCCCAGTAGCAGTCATCCCCTTAGCAGTGCCCCAGTAGTAGTCGTCCCCCAGCAGTGCCCTCAGTTGTAGTCGCCCCCAGTAGTAGTCCCCCACCAGCAGTGCCTCCAGTAGTAGTCCTCCCACCAGCAGGGCCCCCAGTAGTAGTCCTCCCACCAGCAGTGCCTCCAGTAGTAGTCCCCCACCAGCAGTGCCTCCAGTAGTAATCCCCCACCAGCAGTCATCCCCCCAGCAGTGCCTCCAGTAGTAGTCCCCCACCAGCAGTCATCCCCCCAGCAGTGCCCCAGTAGTAGTCGTCCCCCAGCAGTGCCCCAGTAGTAGTCGTCCCCCAGCATTGCCCCCAGTAGTAGTCGTCCCCCCCAGCATTGCCCCCAGTAGTAGTCCCCCCAGCTGCAGTGCCCCCAGTAGTAGTCCCCCCCAGCAGTGCCCCCAGTAGTATTCCCCCCCAGCAGTGCCCCCAGTAGTAGTCCCCCCCCAGCAGTGCCCCCAGTAGTAGTCCCCCCCCAGCAGTGCCCCCAGTAGTAGTCCCCCCCCCCAGCAGTGCCCCCAGTAGTAGTCCCCCCCCAGCAGTGCCCCCAGTAGTAGTCCCCCCCCAGCAGTGCCCCCAGTAGTAGTCCCCCCCAGCAGTGCCCCCAGTAGTAGTCCCCCCCCAGCAGTGCCCCCAGTAGTAGTCCCCCCCCAGCAGTGCCCCCAGTAGTAGTCCCCCACCAGCAGTGCCTCCAGTAGTAGTCCCCCACAAGCAGTGCCCCAGTAGCAGTCATCCCCCCAGCAGTGCCCCAGTAGTAGTCGTCCCCCCAGCAGTGCCCCCAGTAGTAGCCTCCTCTCAGCAGTGCCCCCAGTAGTGATACCCCCCAAGCAATAATCCGAGACAGACACATGGAAGAAAAACCAAAAACCTCCATTTACCTTAATCCCCGCTCCGGCATCCGCTCCTCTGTCCCCCGTGCCGGCCCGCTCTGCATGATGGGAGAGACGTCATGACGTCTCTCCCATCACCCACTGCGGGAGCCGGAAAATGGAGCTCATGAGTGAACTCCAGCCCGGCTCCGGCAGTGGGCGCAGCAGCCGATGAGAGTCTGTCTGACTCTCATCTGCTGCTAAAACAAACACACTGCTGCCAGCGCCGGCGGCTGTGTGTTTATTCCCAGAAGTGTAGTACGGACTGCACTTATGTGAAGTCCACACTACACATTTTTCCAGCGGCGCCCTGCAGTTCTCGAGGCATGTTTGACCAATGCGGTCGAACAGGGGCGCCACCCCGTAGAGAGCGCACCCCATCCCGATTTTCAGTGGGACAGACCCGTTTTTCGGGCACTGCCCCGCTCTTCCACTTTAACTGCCCCGCCCGTGGTCGGGATGTTGGGAACACCCACCGCCGCAGCCGGCCCAGCAGAAGAGGAATGCGCGCGGCATCCATTCAGTGCAGTGAAGGGGCTGGGGAGAGCCCAACTATTGAAGGAGTGCTGGGCTCGCCCCCAGCCTGACGTTAAACGAGAGGCTTGCCGTATGTGCACACCCCCAATTAGCGTCACTTAGGGGGGCGTGTCCTATATTATGCCACAACCCCTTTTCGCACGCTTGGCAACACCTGGAGCCAGCCCTATATAAATAACTAAATTAGTTACTAGATATGAACAGATTAGCTTTTAGCCAAGCTCCCAGTCTGATCTTGCCCCGGACTTGTGGATTTTTGTACGCAGCCCTATGAGAGTCTGGAGGTACCGTAAGTGTGGCGTATAGCTGCACTTACTCGAGCTGCGAGGGGACTAGCGGTTAATTGAGTTGGCCCTGCGCATATGTTTCAACTAGTACCAGATCCTCTATTTAATCACAAACCACTATGGAGAGGGCATACGAAGAACTATCACATGTGAAAACTGGAGCTTGCACCCCACCACCACCACAAGTGTTCTTCAATACCTGTATGTAATTATGGGTGGGGGATGTACCAAACCTTCTAAAGAGGACAAGTGAAGAAGTAGCTCATAGCAATCAATCAACTTCTAGCTATCCTCCTAACATCTATTACGTTTCATAAAATGATAGCTAGATGCTGATTGGTTACTGTGGGGGATACTTCTCCACCTGTGCTTTTTAGAATTTTTTAAACCTCTTCCCCTCTATTTCAGCAAACAGAGAAGTTTTTCCATAATTTTATATACAAGGGGCACTTGTCATGCTTCCCGACATTCTGGGGGCGGCCAGGTCGGCATAGTGGGGTGGGCGTGGCGCTCCATGAGGGGGCATGGCGAGGATGGCATGGTTTATTAGGGGAGGAGAGATTACCGGCATGGTGTAACAGGGGGTGGGGCCATGATAATGCATTTCATTAGAGGTGTGTGTGGGAGCAATTAAAGTCCGTTGATGAGTGCCCAGTTTTGCAATTCAATTGTTCTGGGCACTAATTAATTATTGCTCTTTTCATGCCCTATTAGATTGGGTTTAGCCATGTAAAAAGTCCTGGTTAGGACGCCCTTACCATAAGTTTCTCGCACATTTTTGCTCGCAGCAAAAAGTGCGAGCAGAAATGCCGGCGACGGCGGCTATCGCACTTACACGGAGCAACAATTGAATTGCTCTGTCGAGCACCTTAAAAAAAATAAATAAATAGCCGCCGGCTAAACAAAACAATTGAATGCGTGTGTGAAGTGTTCTGCTTCTCCACCATCCTTTTTCTTTTTTTTTCTTTTTTTTTTGTGTGTGTGTATTTTTACTGCATGCTATAGCGTACTCCTTCTTTCAGACAGGGTTGTATTTGTCTTGTTTCATTCTTATTTTGGGCTGTGCATTTTTTTTTCTTAATTAGTTCTGTTCTCATGGGTGATCTAATCAACTTAATTTGTGTATCAACTTACATAGATGATTAATTTGTCTATATTAAAATTAAAATTGTTGTTTTACCATCTTTTTTGCCTAACAGGGTGCATACAATAATTTTACATCCACATAACATTACACTGTAGCATAACTCTGCAGGGTTCATATAGTCTCAATTATTTTAGTCTAATTTGTGATACTCAAACAACATAAATATAACTAATTAAATATCTAAACAGCCAAAGAAACTGTACAGCAGATTTATTTATAAAATATTCAGGCCTCATAATTCACTAAGATGGTAGCAAAAAACCTAATACCTAGCTAGTATAGAAAAATAGGGGGTATAGTTACTAAAGTGAGCTTTTTTAGAAGTGTAGATGTTGCCCATAGCAACCAATCCGATTCTAGCTATTATCTTCTAGAAGGTGCTAGTTAAGTGTTAAGTAGAACCTGCTTGGTTGCCATAGGCAACATCTCCATTTCTAAAAACTCTCACTTTAGTAAATTTACCCCCTAATTCAGCATATTTAATTTTATTATTCTTATATCTGCAGTTTAAATATGGTGTATGAAATGTATGAAAATAAGAATTTTTAGGGGCCAATCCAATTAGGAGCGAGTTTGCATAGCGCGAGAGGATATGCGCATTTTGCCCGCGCCCATGGTGCTATCGTAGTGCGCACCGTAGTATATGCAGGCGCGGGAATCGCATGGTGCGATGCATCCACACTTTTGTGGTGCGATCAGCCACAATCTAATTGTGTGCATCTGAATCACACGAATGCGCACACCCGAGACTTGTGAGATTCAATTAGAAAATGGCGATTCGCAGTAGTCGCAGGAAGGTTGCACAACTTTTCTACAAAATGCGATCTGGTGAAGTGCATGAAAATTAGGGAAACCATCAAGGACCTAAAAAAAGTGACAATTGATATAGTAGGACCATATTGACGGCTATTAGTGGCCATACAGAAAGTACTGGAGGTTTTTAAATTGTAATAATGGCTTGTCTTTGCACTTTTTATTAATGGTGGAAAAATTATAGCAAGCAGTGTTTTTCCGAAAATTAAAGTATTTCCAACATTTTGGGGTACAGAAAAATCTATGTATAGTAATCTTGCAGTGTTTTTATGTAACTTGGATAAAAAGTGTTTATTCCAACTTTTTTCAAATTTGTAAAACTCTCCCATCAATACAATACCCCCACATACCTGTCCCACATCATTTATCCGATTTATTGAGCTTTTTACAGAAATTCACCAAAAAACTGACTTCTTTATTGGACAAATTATGCTGTTTAATACCGACATTTAACCTGCTCAGGGGACTGCGCAATAATATACGCAGATTTCTTCTACAAAATCAGTGCGAGTTTGGAATTGGATTGTAAATGTGTTTCAGGTCCCAACTCTCACCTAATTCAATACGCCACTTAGATGGGCATTCAAGAACTATTTGTGCTAATCAGAATGTTTTTATTTTTTGTATTCTGTATGAATCCCAAACATACTTGCCTACCCTCCCGGAATGGCTAGTAGGCTCCCGAAAATCAAGTGGCACCCCTGGCCACACGGAAAGGCGGACAAGTCTCCCAGGAGCCACCCATTTCTCCAGTGAAGTGGCGGCACAGTCGGCCGATGACGTGTTGAAACGCGTTGTCATGGTTCCGCCCCCCTCTCCACAATAACATTAATCTCGGCATTTCATAGCGCGGGGCGGATCTACAATGACGCGTTTGCCTCTTCATGTCCTGGAGGAGGCAGCCAAAATGTCGGCAAGTATGTTTCCAAATCAGTCAATATCCTGGATTGATATCCTCTCTTCTAGAACCAAATCCAAGTATCCTTTAATTCTATGTTCTCTTTTTAACTTGTTGCTGTCTGTACACTCCTCATAGTGATTGCAAGACAAACTGAAAAATTGCTGTGTGTAAGTTCCTAAGGCCTATGAACATTGGCGTAACTAGTGCAGGGCTGCCGGGGCTCGTGCCGTGGTGCCGTGGTACAGGCCCGTCTAGTTAGCCAGTGTAGTGCTGACCGGCAGTGAGAGCGGTCGCACTACACATTTACACACACAGCGCCGCCGGTGTGGCGGCGATGTGTGTGTTTCAGCAGCCAATGAGATTTAGACAGACTCTCATTAGCTGCTGCTCCCACTGCAAGAGCCGGGCTGGAGCTCACTCGTGAGCTCTGCCTTCCGGCTCCTGCAGTGGGTGATGGGAGAGACGTCATGACGTTCTCTCCCAAAATGCAGAGCGCGCCAGCCCGGGAGGACTGAGGTACGGTTGGCGGTGGGAGCAGGAGCCGGTGCGGTGATTCAGGTAAGTGTTTGTTTTTTTTTCTTTTTTAACTTGTCTGTCTTACTCTGCAGTACTGGGGGCACTGCATCGGGGGGGGGGGGACCACTACTGGGGGCACTGCATTAGGGGGGGGACCTCTACTGGGGGCACTACATAGGGGGAAGACCACTACTGGGGGGGCACTGCATAGGGGGGGAGACCACTACTGGGGTGTACTGCATAGGGGGGAGACCACTACTGGGGGTACTGCATAGGGGGGGACCACTACTGGGGGCACTGCATAGGGGGGGACCACTACTGGGGGCACTGCATAGGGGGGGACCACTACTGGGGGCACTGCATATGGAGGGGACCACTACTGGGGGCACTGCATATTGGGGGGGACCACTACTGGGGGGCACTGCATATTGGGGGGGGGAACCACTGCTTGGGACACTGCATAGGGGGGGGGAACCACTGCTTGGGGCACTGCATAGGGGGGGGACCCACTGCTTGGGGGACCCCCTGCTTGGGGCACTGCATAGGGGGGGGACCCACTACTGTGGGCACTGCATAGGGGGGGACCCACTACTGGGGGGCACTGCATAGGAGAGCACCACTACTGGGGGGCACTGCATAGGGAGGACTACTACTTGGGCCCCCTATATAAGGGGCACTGCATAGGGGGGGGACCCCACTGCTTTGGGGCACTGCATAGGGGGGGGCCCACTGCTTGGGGCACTATATAAGGGGCACTATTGGGGACATTGCATACTGGGGGTAATGTATAAAGGGCACTATTGGGGGCCTGCATAAGGGGGATCACTACTGGGGGCACTGCATATGGGGGACTGTATAATGGGCACTGCATTAAGGTGCATATGGAATGAAAAGGAATGTTTAGAGTGACGAGAAAGGGGTGTGTGTCACATTGACATGCCACATTTTTAAGTGGCAACGCACCTTGTGACCACGCTCCATTTTTCGCCTTCGGTGCGCGCACATAGGGGTGGGCTCCATTTTTCAATTTGCCCTTGGCTCCAAATACCCTAGTTATGCCACTGCCTATGAATAAGGGAATCAGTATTTAATACCGCGAGCGGCAGCCCGGCAGGGGTGAATATCCCTATCGTTAATGTTGTAAGTATCCCTAACCCTCCTTCCTACCCTAACCCCCCCCTTTCCCGCAACCTAACCGTAAGTTTCCCAGGTGGGGGTGCCTAACCCTAACCACCCCCCAGGGGGGTGCCTAACCCTGACCACCCCCCAGGGGGGTGCCTAACCCTGACCACCCCCCAGGGGGGGTGCCTAACCCTGACCCACCCCCCAGGGGGGTGCCTAACCCTAGCCACCCCCCAGGGGGGGTGCCTAACCCTAGCCACCCCCCAGGGGGGGTGCCTAACCCTAGCCACCCCCCAGGGGGGGTGCCTAACCCTAGCCACCCCCCAGGGGGGGTGCCTAACCCTAGCCACCCCCCAGGGGGGGTGCCTAACCCTAGCCACCCCCCAGGGGGGTGCCTAACCCTAGCCACCCCCCAGGGGGGTGCCTAACCCTAGCCACCCCCCTGGGGTGCAGCCTAAACCCCCCTAGCCTAAACCTAAACCCTCCCCCCTAGCCTAAACCTAACCCTCCCCCTAGCCTAAACCTAACCCTCCCCTAGCCTAAACCTAACCCTCCCCAGTGTGCCTAGCCCTAATACCCCTCGTGAGCCCTAAAACCTAACCCTCCGTGCCCGGCTTACCTTCTTTCGGTATGCCGGGCGTCGGGCTCCCGGCGTAGGTCTAATGACAGGCGTCGGGATTTCGACGCCTGTCATTAGTACCTTGTCGGGATTAAGACAGTCGGGAAGCTGGCGTTCGGCATTTCGACCGTCTGCTTCCTGACTGCATCCCTGAATAAGTGGAATGGTTACAGAGCATCGTAAAATAGAACAACAAAAATAAATATTTTAATCCATCGAAAGAGCCGCACTTACTAACTTTTATCATACTTTGTTATCCCTTCATATAGGAACCCCATCTCTAATTACACAAGACATTACTGATATGTCCTGCTAGATATTAGCAACGATTCGTAAGTTAGTATACGGTAATGTAAAAATTAGGTTACATATGTGAAATGTTTGCCCATATATTAGTGAGAAAATATTTACAGATATATATAGTAACAACACTAACGCTGGATACACACTATGCATTATATCGTTCGTAAAGTAGACAGACAATATATCGTTATCTGCTTGTGTGTGCACACAATATATCTATGAATGACGTAGCTCACAGGTATATTGTGTAGGCCATGCTACTCGGCAGATGTGATATTTCTTGTAGATACTGCCAGTGTGTATGGATGACCGACCGTCCTTTTACACTGGCCGCAGGAACCACTGACATCACAGCTAGGCGGAAACATTTAAATACTGCCAAGTTGTGATGTCTGGCCAGACATATCGAGTGGCCCATTGGTAAGTGTCTATGCTACCAATCGGTCACTTGGTCTATGTGATACCTAGCATAACTTGCCCGTAACATGCACCGAAATGATTGTCTGTCTTAGCTCTGTATCTGATTACAAATCATTATTTCTTATCCCTGACCAGCACTACTGCAGCATACATACAATGTGTTTTAACTTTACTTTCCATCTAAGGGCCGTATTCAGTTTGGGAGCGAAAGCTGTTTCGGCTAAACTTTTTCTCCGGTGACGTCATTTTCGCTTATTTCACTTATCCCTGTATTCAATTTTAGTGTCTTTTTGCTTGTGCGAAACGCAATGTAATAGGCGATAACGTTTTGCCTATGAATACCGGCGGAAAAAAGTGCAGAGTTGGTGTGCAGAGGTACGGAAGCCACTCTGCACCCTTTATACACCCCCTTGACGCTAACTGCGTCAAAAAACGCTAAAAAAAACACAAAGGACACCCCCAAAAAAGCACTTTGAAAAAGTAGGCGAAAAATTTCAAGTGGGGATACAACTTCAAAAACTAGCGAAATAGCCCTGGGTGGGGGGGTCTGCAAGTATGGGGAGTTTTTTTAATTTTTTTATTATTGTTATTGCAGGTGCTTGCTGAAGGTGTGTTTTTGGCGCTTTTTAATGCTTCACTTTAGCGATTTTTACATATGCTTGCACCCATTTTCATGTACCCCAAATTTGATTGGACTACTTATTTTGGCCAAAAAAAGTTGCTAAATGTGATTCTTCACCACTCTCCCAAAGACGCTAAATAGCTCCTATTGAGACCATTCAAAGACCACAAATACCTTTTGCAGTTCTATTAGGGGTACTCTTAGTGAACCCCCATGTAAGAGCATCGTTAGGGGGGTGTCAGGCTGATTTCCCCAAAAACTACAGGACTTTTCGCCTATTTCGTTTCGCTGTGTCCCGTTTTCCTCCAATGTGGAGTTGAATACGGGAATACGTGGGGACGCGCGCGATAAGTCTTTGCCGGCAAAATCTTAGATGACGGCGAAAGTCCGGCAACGGACTTTTCGCTCCAAATTGAATATGGCCCTAAGTGTTAACATTTGGGTCAGGCTCTTTACTGCTATGTATGTATTTACTCAACATATCTATAAATGGAAAATAATTGTTCCATTTCTCATTATGGTATCATGGAATGGAAGGTAGTCTATCAATAGATAAATTCTTTGATCTGCAAGAACTGAAAGTTTTTGTTAGTCACTGCAAAACAATTATCTAATCTCTATTTTAATAGTGTAAAGCTACACCATGTGTATAATTGTACCTTTATGTATGCAGTTGCTGCATGTATTAACGATGTACAGGTTTTTAAGGAGCAATTACATAAAAAAGTCCATTAATTTAACATGACTATATTAGAAGAAAATAGCACACTATGGTTTAATGTTATATAATGTATATATTTATACTACATGATTATATATATATATATATATATATATATATATATATATATATATATATATATATGTATGTGGTTCAGGCATTTGCCTAAAAGATTCCAAAAACTATAATAATCGCAAAGACCATGGGCTCAATTTACTATGTAGTGCTTCTCAAAGTAGCTGCATATTTTGCAGTTTCAACCACTGGTTTTAAAGGGGCAATAATATTATATACAAACATGCCAAGTCTAATTCTACTAAACAGAATTCACTTTTGCAGCATGTGTCTTTCTCATTTATTTAGCCGAATATAGTTTAACCTTTGTTCTTCCTGTCATACGTGCATAATTCATTGGAGTTAGTACTGTAAGCTTTAGATGAAGTGTCCATCTAATGACTGGTAGAGGTTCGTGTTAATTGTCTTATGACCAAACAGGAGTAGTTGCAAATCAGACTTCTGTCTAAAGCCAACACTATCAAACAGCACGGGTGAGCAGCTCATAAAATAATTGTATAGTGTATACCTAGCTTAAGACCTTATGAAGGAAATAACATTAGCAAGCTCTCTTCGTAATTCTGTCGAGTTTGACTGCTTATGTGTCTGCTAATTAGGAAGAGATGCTAGTGCCTAAAATGCACAGCTGTAATTCCTGGAAATAATGCTGGCCTATGTAAGATGAGCAATTAGTGATGCATTGTGATTTGGCTCTTGAAGGTTGTGCTTCAGATAGCTGGTCCTCAGGGAACTGGGGGAAGTGTTGCAGCAGAGCTGGCTAGTTAGTAGACCATATCAATTTCTGCAGAGGCGTGGGAAGCCAAAGGTTTGCTGCACAATGTAGATTTGTAAATTGAGTGGCAAGCGCATGTTTAGGATTCCATAATTGTATCAATAAGGAAGCAGGCAAACTATGTTTATGTCTGAACAAATTAGTTTATACAGTATATTAAAATCACTAAGATGTCAAGTAAAGTCCTAAGTCTTTGGCATATATGCATGTTAAGCAGTTGAGTAATTATTTCAATGGAACATATCTACTGAGGTATTAAATGTGTTTCTGCTTCAGGTTATAGCAATTAAGCACAAATGTGAATATAGAATACTCCGTTGTGTGTTATTTTTCCGCCTCTCGCTCTTTTCCTGAATAAGATTGGGTTTGAAGCATAAATTCTGTAGATTGCAACTTTGGTGTTGGAAGGTAATGGTCTGCACCTTTAGGGGTCATCATCAGCCCCAGAGGTCTGGCGATGTGATTCATGAGTATCCCAAAAATGTATTTTGGGGCAATTAAGTATAGCTTTAACCGTCTTCTTTATACCATTAGGGCTATTACACACACACAAACACACACACACCAAATTGTTTTCCATTGTTTAATTTCAGTGGAATTTACAAATACATTAGGGCAGTGGTTCCCAAACTGTGCGCCGTGGCACCCTGGGGTGCCTCGGGGCACTTGCAGGGGTGCCTCAGGTTGGTGATCCTGCACCAAAATAAATTAATTATTGTCAATGTAATGTAACAGAAGCGCAGACCTGTCCACCACCACATAACTGCACCTAAGGATGACAGGGGAGCACAATTTACTTCACTTTACTACTTCACTACATTTTTTTCTGAATTTCTTAATAACAAACTTTTGGCTTAGGGGTGCTGTGAAAACAACGCTGATACTCTAGAGCGCTGTGGTTCAAAAAAGTTTGGGAACCACTGCATTAGGGCTTTCACACTGCACGAACACAGCACGGTCACCATGTTACAGTCGTGAGAACCATGGACTAAGACGGCTAACGTACCATCTCCAGAACTTAGTACCTCACATAACTTTATGCAGTGTTTCACACACAGAGATTTCCCCTTGTAGTCAGTGCTTGTTTCATCCGAGTAAAATCAGTTGGATGTGAAAAATAAGTCTGTTTTTTTTTTTTTAGTTTTTTTTTTCGGACAGACAAAACTAATGTGTGTGCAACTAGCCTTCGGGATCATTTATCCAAATTATTAATGAAAATGATCTGTAAACGCATAGTTATATAGTATTAAACATTTCTATATATGTAGTATCAAATCCTTTAGAGTACATTACAAACATTCCTTTTTTTTGTTTTGTTTTCTTTCTGCAGATGTACAATGCTAAATGGAAGTAACATACCAAACATGCCGGTGGTTCCATGTTCATTCACACTGGGCTGTATTCAATACAACGCTAATTGAACAGCGCCAGGAGGGAGCTCTCGGAGCTATTAGATTCAGTGCGCTGTTTTGTCAGAGAATACCGGTTCTAGCGCCCCTCGCGCCTTAAACATGGTGTTTGGTTGCGAGAACCTGCATTCTCCGACTAAACTGCCCAGTGCAATGCTGTTTCCGCGGCGCTAAGGGCAGAGAACAGAAGTGCGCCAGGAGTTTTGTCGTATTTCTGCTTGTACACCAGAAGGGATGCGAGAAGAAATCCTTAGTCGGGGTTAACTAGCTCCAGGAGCTCCCTACCGGCGCTATTGAATTCGCATTGAATTGAATCGAGCCCACTGTTTTCATTCATGTGTTGTCTGCATATCCTTTCGAGTGTTTTTAGTTCTACTGCACTTTAAATGTACAGTCTTCAGTGATTTATACCAGCTACAATTTTGCTTGTTATGCTTATTTCAAATATAAAAGGCCTTATTTCACAATTGGCATACATAAATTAAAGCCACATTTTCCCTTATGTGCATATATTTATTAAAAAATGTTTTCATATTTTTTTTTTCCTGAAGGTCACATCCACAGCCCCAGCAGCTGTCAGTGTACCACCTCCCTCTGGCGATCTAGATTTATTTACTGATCAAACTGTAAAATCTGAAGAACTTCCAAAAAAGCCTTTGTCAAAAGACTCAATCTTGTCACTTTATGGTACAACAAACTTGCAGCAACAGAATACGTCAGGTAATAATTATTGCTCAGGTTGATGTATGTATAGGATGTGTATTGTGCATCTTCTTTATATGTTAGTAGTGATTGGTAGGTAACTGCAACAATTCTCTGTAATGAGATATTGTGATATCTGCAGGATGTACTGCCATAGCCAAAAGTTTTGAGAATGACACGAGTATTGGTTTCACAAAGTTTACTGCCTCAGTGTTTTTAGACCTTTTTGTCAAATGTTACAATGGTATACTGAAGTAAAATTACAAGCATTTCATAAGTCTCAATGACTTTTATTGACAATGACATTAAGTTTATGCAAAGAGTCAATATTTGCAGTGTTGACCCTTCTTTTTCAAGACCCCTGCGATTCACTCTGGCATGCTGTCAATCAACTTCTGGGCCACATACTGACTGAAGGCTGCCAATTCTTGCCTAATCAATGCTTGGAGTTTGTCAGAATTTGTGGGTTTTTGTTTGTCCACCCGCCTCTTGAGGATTGACCACAAGTTCTCAATGGGATTAAGGTCTGGGGAGTTTCCTAGCCATGGACCCAAAAGTTCGATGTTTTGTTCCCCGAGCCACTTAGTTATCACTTTTGCCTTATGGCAAGGTGCTCCATCATGCTGGAAAAGGCATTGTTCGTCACCAAACTGTTCTTGGATGGTTGGGAGAAGTTGCTCTTGGAGGATGTTTTGGCACCATTCATGGCTGTGTTCTTAGGCAAAATTGTAAGTGAGCCCACTCCCTTGGCTGAGAAGCAACCCCACACATGAATGGTCTCTGGATGCTTTACTTTTTGCTTGACAAAAAGGTCTAAAAACACTGAAGAGCAAACTTTGTAAAAACCAATACATGTGTCATTCTCAACTTTTGGCCATGGGTCTACATCTGCTGTCTCATAACATGGGGAGTACAGTTTGTTAACTTGATTTGTTCTACTGCTAAGAGATTATAAAGCTATTTCAAGCCAGAAAAAAAAGTGTTTTTTTTTTCTTCTGTCTCCCTCTGTAGTCTAGAGATTTTAATTGATTGTTGCAGACACCAAACTTTTTTTTTTTTCTTAATATGCAGTTTTCCTTAATTTCTTAAATTTTTTTTTATTGTAGAATGAAGTAGTGTAACTTTGTCAGTAAAATGCACACCTTCCTTCTGTGGCTAGAATAGCAGGTGTCTGCCTTTGGTCCAAATTCAACTGTCCTCCTGTATAGTGCTTTCTGTAGACAGGTGATTTTGCTGAGGTTTCTTCTTCTAATTTACGCAAAAAGAAAAATACAATACTAATTTAACGTAATTCTGTGAATGGTAAACATGGATCCAGCATTGTTTTACTATAAATTATCTCATTCCTCACTTTAAAAAAAAAAAAAAAAAATCCTAATCCTTTGGTACATTTTCAGATGCATCACTGTGCGGACTTCTCTGCTATTTTGGTGTCACCCTCTCCGATAGTTTCACCGAACAGCGCTGTAACTGTGATGGATGACGTGTGCGTAATGGGAGAGGCTGGGGCTGCCCAGCAGCTCCTGGGGTTTAGGCCAAGCACCCAGCACGATGAGAATGAGGGTGTGACACGCAGTCACACCCACATCAGGGGCACAAGGCCACACCCGCTATCGCTCATGTGACAATTACTTAATTGCTGCACTGAGTGTCACCATCTATAGTGTCATTACTGGATATATCCATATAACATATTGGTGATATCATCTGACTCCTCCATATTATGCAACACAACACAATTCCTTAGACACGTGATCACTTGTACACAAGTAAGTGACCATATAAACTACGTTTCTTCTTCAGGTTCCATAGGGTTCCACAGGGATTCCATGGGGGATAATGTGGTTGGAGTGATCCAGGCACCATACAGTTAAAGCTTTCAGCTCCCAGGATGCCTCTGGTCCTCCTCCACATATACCCCGCCCCTGGCCACAGGCATTCAGTTGTTTGTTGTGGCAGATTTCAGGCGCACTGTTGTAACAGGGGACTGCTCAGGCAGTCCTAAGCTTTTATTTTATGTTTTATTTTATATGTTTTTGAGTTAGCAGTGCTGAGTGTCTGAACTAAGACTCTCATGCACTGCTACTCTGTCTACCTCCGCCGGGCCGCAACACCAGTAACCTCTGGTGATTTCGAATGGAAGAACTTGCTAACAGCGATGCTCGGGCCTGGACTGCAACCGGATGCACGGAGATGTCAGGTAAGGCGATTCCTTGCTTACAGGGAATCACGCGCGGCAGTCCTTTCTTTTGGCACTGGAGACGCAACGGAAGCCGCTGTAGTGAGGGCCTGGAGCATCCGCGTCCTCACAAGACCACCGGGGCCTTATCGTCTGACGTCTGAGATCGGCAGCAGATACTCTATAGTGCTCTATATCCCACCAAGCATCGTGTTTTGAGTAGTTGATTCAGAGCCCATTGCAATTAAATTGCATATGCATTGTATGTGACTGTTTGTTAGCTGCCTTTTATTTCTGACTGTCAGTTATAACTATCACTGTTTTTCTCCTAATCTCTCTGTTGAAGGTGTATGGGGATTTTTTCTTTTATACTTCACACTTGTTATTTGTGAAGGCTGTCACATTACATTACTTTGCATTGTTACCTTTATAATTGATGTGTCAAAAAGTAAAGGGAATCAAGAGGGGGAGGCCCCTGTGCAGATTTCATGTAAATCCTGTTTGGCGGGCTTGTCCTCTCAGGACTTGATAAAGGATGGTTCGTGTGTGCTGTCTGTTATAAAGAGCCACCTCACCAGTCCAGTATACCATTCCATGTACAGGAGCCATCTTGGGTATCCTCCTTTTCTCAGGTAATGAAATAGTTTGTGGATTGTATGGCTACTCCCATGCTGCTTCCTTGTATAGGTTACCCACAGCATGCTATGTTTGCACCTCCTATACATCCTTCCTGGATGGATACTTATGCTCACTCAAGTCAGAGTGTGGCTCAGTCAGCTGTTGTGAGCAGACCGGTAGTCACTAAGGTGCCTAAATGCAAGTTATCTTTTTATCGGTCTGTTCAGTATATGGATTCAGACACAGCATTGGAGGAATCAGATGTTGCGCAGGGCTCTTCTTTGGGATCTACCTTGGGAGAGAAGGACCATTTTTCTACCAAGGATGTTCCTCCTTTGGTAAGGGCGGTTAAATCAATCCTACATATACAGGATGGTGGACCAGCTCCTAGTAAGAAGGCTCCAGTGTTTAAACACCGGACGATGGTAAAACCTGAGGTTCCTAAATCCGAGCAGCTCACTGAATTTATGGAAGAGGTATGGGGTAACCCGGATAAACTGTTTTATGGTACTAAAAGATTAGCATAATTTTATCCTTTCCCAGCTTCTGAATGTACTAAGTGGGAAATCCCTCCTACTGTGGATGCTCATGTGACACACTTGCTCTATACCAATTCCGTCAGCATCTTCTCTCAAAGATCCCACAGATAAAAAAATTTAAACATGTCTTAAGGCAATATTTTCATCATCTGGAGCTGTTACTCGACCAGCTGGCTGGGGCTTGGGTAGCCAAAGAGGTTGAAGAATGGATGGGGGCATTGGAGGATTCTCTACCAGATGCTACCAGAAAACAGCTCACATATATCTCCCACATACGGGAAGCAGCCTCCTATTGGGAGGAGCTGCAATGCGGGACTCTTAGTTTCTAAAGCATCAGCAGCCTCAGTGGTGGCTCGTAGGGTCCTATGGTTAAGGTCCTACTGATACAGGGTCAAAGAAGGCTCTGGAATCCTTACCTTTCTATGGAAATATACTTTTTGGAGTAGAGTTAGATAAGATAATAGCTACTCTGGCAGCTTCAAAATCTACAGGTCTGCCATCTACGGCTACATTAAAGTCTAGGCAGTTTTCTTTTCAATCCTTTCGTCCTCAGGGATGAGCAAAGGAACAGTCTTCTTCCAGGCTGTCTAGTTTTCGCAGGACAACCAGGCGACAAACTAATTTCAATCAGAAAACACAAAAACACATATACCTCCTGGCGCCTAATCCCAATATGGAAACAAATGAAAATATGTATCTATCCAATTGATGCTGCAGCTTCTTATTAGAGGTAATTGCCACACCTCTCAAACTAAAGACAAGGAAGGTAAAGGAGGGATCCCAGGGTGGCTGGGCCGACTTCTTCAGTTTGCGGAGTACTGGCGTCAAACAGATGCCTGGGTCCAAGAAGTGGTCTCTCAGGGGTATGCCCTCACTTTTCGGAGGCATCCTCCCCAGAAGTTTTTTTGCACAAATCCTCCATCAGATGCGGTCAAGGCCTTGGCCCTTCAGGAAGCCATTTACTCCATGCTGCAGTCAGGGGTAATAATCCAGGTTCCTGTGTTGCAACAAAGAAGGTGGTGGTGTTCAAATCTATTTTTGGTTCAGAAACCGAATGGGTCTCATTGCCCTGTTCTAAATCCAAATTCCCTCCACAAGTTTATCCTTGTACCCAAGTTCCGTATGGAAACTTTTCTGTCAATTATTTTGGCAATGGAGCCTGGGGATGTTATGGTTTCCCTGGACATTCTGGATTCGTATCTCCATGTGGCTATTACGCCATCCCACCACCAATTTCTACAGTTTGCTGTCCTGCAACAACATTACCAATTTCAGGCACTACCTTTTGGTCTATCAACGGCCCCTTGGGTCTTTACCAAAATAATGTTGGTTATGACGGCCTGCGTCAGGGAATCGGAATACTACCATATCTGGACGACCTTCTGGTATTGGCACAGTCTCCAGCTGTTTTACAACACCATCTCCACCTGACCATTGCCTACCTACAGAAGCATGGCTGGATCATCAATTGGAAGAAATCCTCTCTTTCTCCAACACAGCAGATTGTACATCTGGGGGACCTTGCCGGTTTCTCAGGCACAAGGGGTATTATTTCTGCCCTATCATGAATACTCAAATTGCTACGCAAGCAAAGGGTATCCATTCTATCAGCGATGCAGGTCCTGTAGTCAGTGGTATCCACCTTCGACATGGTGGGATATGCTCAGTTCCATTCCAGGCCTCTGAAAAAAATTAGATTTTCTCCAGGTGAAGCGGACAGTATCATCTAATAAGGTCCATGAGGATCCTTCTCACTCCAGAGGTTCGTCTCTCTCTCTCTCTCTCTCTCTCTCGTGGTGGCTACAAAAGGATCATCTGGTCAAAGGTTATTCATTCTGGATTCCAAATGGGTGCTTCTCACCACGGACGCCAGTCTTTGCGGATGGGGGCAGTGACAGGTCATCACACCTTTCAGGGAAGATAGACAAATCAGGAAAGTCATCTGCCTATAAACATTCTGGAGCTTCGAGCAGTATACAAAGCACTCATTGTGCCACAGGACCTGCTGCAGGGCAGGCCGGTCCAGATCCAGTCCGACAACGCGACCACAGTAGCCTTTCTCAATCATCAGGGAGGCACGCAAAGTCATGAGGGAAGTAACAAACATTCTGATTTGGGCAGAACGTCCTCTTCCGGCGATCTTGGCAATAATCATCCCGGGAGTCCTCAGTTGGGAAGCGGACTTCCTAAGTCGTCAGGACATACACGCCGGAGAATGGTCTCTCCACCCAGGAGTTTTTCAACTCCTGGTGAACAAATGGGGCCTACCAGACATAGACCTCATGGCATCACGTCACAGCCACAAGGTTCCCAGGTACGGGTCCAGGACCAGAGATCCCTCACCAGACTTTGTGGACGCACTAGCATGTAGATGGGACTTCAAGCTGGCGTATCTCTCTCCTCCGATTTCCCTTCTCCCAAGGGTTTTCTGGAAATTCAAGCAGGAAGGCGGGACAGTAATACTAGTGACTCCTGCTTGGCCCAGACGTCATTAGTTCACCGAAATTCGGAATCTATACATAGACAGTCCGTATCCTCTTTCTCTATATCTGGATCTGTTAGCGCAGGGTCCCTGCCTGCAACCAGACTTTGACAGCGTGGCTCTTGTCTTCCATCGTAAGAGCCACGGTCACGGATTCCCTCTTCTTGTAGGAGAGTGTTTCTGGTGTACGATTGTTCTTCCTTCTCCTGCCTTGGGTTTGTTTACAAAACTGAATGCCTGTAGTCAGGGGCAGGGTATATGTGGAGGACCAGAGGCATCCTGGGAGCTGAAAGCTTAACTGTTTGCCTGGATTACTCCAACCACATTATCCCCCATGTTATCCCTATGGACCTCGAAGAAAAAGTTATCAATGGTAAGTCTACCATAACTCTTATTATTACTTGCCTGACGTTTTTGGAACATAGCAGGAAAAAAACATGAACCTAGATTAGGTGGGATTTGAGTTGAAGTCCCTGGTACAGTGAGGCAATATTGCTAACCTACGGTAATTACCACCAATGCATCATTTAGAAAGCAGTATGAGGCATTTTCTGTACAGTACTTGTAATGCTGCTTGCTGGAGTTCAGCACAACCTCTGATTACTTTTGCATTTGTGCTGTTGAATATGTTTATGCATGTACATTTTGTTCCATAAATTGTATTATAAAGATTTGTGTAGTTGACTGTTAAAATAGTGGGATGACAATTTGTACGCACATTTCCATTCCTCTATACAAAGCTACTGTGGCAGAAGTCCTCTTTATTTTTCAACAAATATTATGCTAATAAAACCGATAAGCAAATTTCACTGCATTCAATATTTGTGGCATTTGCTTGGACCTGTCAGCAAATATAAAATGGTAGCTAGCTTTAAGCATTTACTTTTTAAAATAAATCTTTCAAGAATAAAAAAAAAAATACATAAATGTTTTATGTACTGTTGAGTCAAAAAAAATATATGTATATGTTATGACAGAGCCACCTGAAGTCATTCAGCACTTCAAATCTGAAGGTAAAACCACACTTTTTTCCCCCTGCTGATTGTCCTTTCACATTGTACACAGTAAACATCTAGACTAGTTATTTCTGATTCATTGGGGCAGATGTACTAAGCCGTGGAGAGAGAGAAACTACCAACCGGTCAGCTCCTAACTGTCATTTTTCAAAACAGGTCCTGATTCAGCAGCGTACGCTATTGCAATTACGTACATAGATCGACAGTTTGTTTACCACTGCGCATGCGTATGCACTGAGCGTGCGCTGCGACCGCACTGCAATTATGGATGCATTGAGGAATCCATCGCAGTGAGTGACAAGCTGTGAGCGTTTGGAGGTGGTGACGGGAGTGGTCGGAGAAATGCAGGCGTGCCTATCTGTTTCAACGCCATTTAATGGGCGTGCTTAAATTAGCCACTGCAATTGCATATGCACCTTGAGTACTCACTGCGTGTGACGAAAATTGTAGTTTCTGCGGCTGGTCAGACCTGGTGTAAATTGTGCGTGACTGGCCGATGTGCGTCGATGGTACCAATGTATACACAGGAGTGCAAGGTAGTATGGATGTGAGAAAGCGGCAGTAGGCGTCTTTATGCCGACGAAGATGTGGCAGGTATTAGCATATATTTGCAGCTACGTATGCAATGATTCTTACTCATGCTTGCCAACCGGCTCCCGTTTTCTTGACAAGCCGCCTGCTTCCCCGCAAAGTTTAATAAAACCCCCGCGTTCTCCACTGCCTCGTTCGGACGTGACAGGGGCAGGGCTTGATGGCAGTATGCAGAATAGGCCAGCCATGCACCGCGGGGTTGTGAGCAGTGTCGGATGCCTCACTGGCCCCAGCAGAAAGCCTGCATGAGTGGAGAGTGAGTGCAGGCAGAGATGACAGTTCTCCTGTTTACCGGCTTCTTCTCCTTCTTCCCCCTGCTCTAATAAGTAATTTGTAGTGCTCGGGGGAGGGGTCACGTGATCAGTGGCCCATATGGGGTGAGTCAAGCAGAGCACATGAGCTGTGGTAGAGGGGGGTGCCAGGACAGGCATATGTAGACATATTTTTTTTTTTTTTTCCTGTGCAGTTCTAAACCTATGCCGGTAGCCGCGGGCATTGGAATAGTGCATTCGGGAGCTCAGACACAGCAACTAAGTGCTCCGTACACTCACACATACTGAGAGAGTGACCGGGAAGGTCCCTACAGCTCTCAAACACACACACTGCCTACGGGATGTAGTTAATTTACCGGCGGCCAACGTTAGAATTCAGACCCGGGAGAAAAGATAGGTGTCGAAATACCGACGCCTATCTTTACTCCGACGATGAAATCCTGACAGCTGGCATCCTGACCGAAGGTAAGCGGGGCGTTGTAGCTGTTAGCCGTGGGGGGGAGGGTTAAGTTTAGGCATCCCTAGGGAAAATTAGGATTAGGCACCCCCCTGGAAGTTTAGCGTTAGGCTAGGGGAAGTAGGGGGTTAGGCTTAGGCACCTCTGGGGGGCAGGTTAGGGCTAGGCACCACCTCCCCCCGGGAGGGTTAGGTTTTGGGTGCGGTTAAGGGTGTTTAGAGTTATGCAACCCCGGGGGGAGGTTAGAGTTAGGCATTAGGGGAGGAGGTTAGGCACCGCTAAGGGAGGTTTAGGGGGGAGAGAGGGGTAGGGATAGGGTACTTACCTGCACTGTCGGGATCTTCTCCCTTCGGGCTGCTGGCATCTGGATATGGAGTCCATACCCATTCCCTGCCTACACTATGCGCTGACCTCATTGCAGTGCAGGCCCCGCCCAGTTCCAGGTGCTGAACGGAACGCACCTCGTTCTCGCAGTGGGGTGAGCAGAGTCTTCTCCAGTATCCTCCATCCTACCCCCCCCCCCCCCCCTCCACTTGCAGAGGCAATCTCTTGTGCCAAGCAGGATTGAAGGTACTAAAACAGCAAGTCCACAGTCTGCTTCAGGAATTAGTACTTTATACAAGTATTGGCATATAGATAATTGTATAACAATGGATAAGGGGCAGCAGGCTCATGCATAGGGATGCGTTTGTGAGTTATAGTGATGGCACACTGGCACTGCCTAAAATGTATATATTCCCCCACCTCGATGTGCCTCCAACATTCCAGGTGTCTGCACTTCGGTAAGTCTTTGCTTCACCTCTGGTTAGTGTGGGCACAGAGTAGATGACAACTTAGGGTATTGGGAGCTTACACCCATGGTGCAGTGTGCAGAGGGGCCCCAAAACAATTACGGAAATCAGTGTACTTACCCACGTCCCAAATCCTGAGTCCCATCCACTACTGACATATATATATATATATATATATATATATATAAATTATATAAATTATATAATTTTAGATTGGAAATGAGCGCCCCAAAAAATGTAAGTTAAATTGGGTGCCAATTTATGCAGTAGTAAATATACTTGCAGAAAATGGTACTCCATATCTCTCAAGCTTAAGAAATGGTATTAAGTTGCCCGCAATGCAACTCACCAATATATCACTTTAATAATGTGATTGTTAGGGCCCCCACAAGTTTGTTGCCCAGGGCCCCCACAGGCCTTAATCCGGCCCTGACGGGCAGTGCTGTATAGGTCATGTTAGAGGGGATGATGGATGTGGTAACTGTTACCAGAATGCATCAACCTTTACATCCCGTTCTCCAGCATACCTGGGGAATTCTAAAGAGTGGCTTAAATTGTCCATCTACCTGTAGACAGAAACTTCTGCATGCACTATGCCTGTGGTGACAGAAAAGACCTCCCCTCTAAGCATGTTCTGCCACTGATCCAATACTGGTGTTTAATATTTAATAGCCACTGCCATTGCAGCTTTGGAAATAGAAAAGCAAATGTAATTATGAAAGATCATTTCTGTTTACGGTTGTGTTTGTCTATGGTAGGCGAATGGATTCACAACCTTCCTCTTATAGTGTCTTATACTTCTGGATATTAGCTACAAAGATACCAGAGCGGAATGAATGTGGAATTCTTGTGAATACATATGAGTATAAAATACCTAATCAGTTATTTATGTTCATTGAACATTTAGTATATAGTGCATATAATTGCACATAACATTGTACAGTGCATTATTTGTCATTCATAATCTAGGTTTTGGTAAACGGACACAGTGACAAACATCAGAATTAGTAGGTAATGGGACTTGATTGAGGATCTTCAGCTGGCCTGTGCCCTTTTCCCCTTCCCTCATCATGATGTTTGTAATCATTTCTGGCAGTGCCAAACTGCAGACTGACATTTCTAAATGCCATAACAGAGATGGGTCAGCGTATTCTTGCGACCCTTTATTTCTAGACCCAGCTGCCAAGGCCAGTGACTGATCAGGAAATGTTTTGTTTTTTTTCCTTTACTCCATGTATTAATATGAACAATGTCTTTATAGTGCAGATGTGCAAGAACCGTACTCATATTGGATAGTAGGTGTTGCTTGCTTAGTATAGTTGAATCAACTGTGCCAGCAAACTGTTACTAATATACCCCTACTAACACTGATCTGTCACTATTAGATCCAATTTTCTTAGAAAGTTATAGTGATAAATATAGGGTAGTGCAGAGGTTCTCAAACTTTGTCCTCAGGACCCCACACGTCACGTTTTCCAGGTCACGCAACAGGTGCACAGGTGCATTCATTACTCACTGATACATTTTAAAAGATCCACAGGTGGAGATAATTATTTAACTTGTGATTCTGTGAGGAGACCTGGAAAACATGCACTGTTTGGGGTCCTGAGGACCGAGTTTGAGAACCTGTGCGGTAGAGGAATCTCTTTTAGGAGCAATTCATGACCCGTGATATGTGGCCGCATTGTGCATCTGAACACTATGGATATCGCAAATTTTACAGCACAACAGCATGAACGCATGCTAGGAGACGGAGTGTACGGAAGTACGGGTAATGCAGACTTATGCGCATTTCAGTTACATTTACACTTATTTCTGAAGCGGTGTAATTGGGCTGTAATGGGGAAATTATGTAATGGTATGTCCATATGCAGAGTTGGCTAAAGATAAAAATGGATATTTGGAGGAGTATCTTTATTGCCTAGTAGAGGCTAGGTCATACTTACCTATTCTCCCGGAAGTTGCGGGAGGCTCCTGAATTTTCGGGAAGCTGCCTGCACCCACAAAAGAGTATCCGGATCTCATGCATCCCGCCCTTTTCCTAGGGAAGTGGGCTGGATGGGGAGATATTTGCCGCGAATCGCGGTTCCGTATGAAGGGTGCGGGACTAAAGGACGTGAAAATGCATAATTTAGCCCCGCCCCCTCCTCATGCTTCCACAATTTCGCAGCAGCTTGCCAGGACAGGGCCTAATGACATAGTGACCTGGCCCCGTCCCCCACAGTGGCCTGCGGTGTCTGGAGTTCAGTTATCTTCCGGGGAGCAGATAATAAAAGTAGGTAAGTGTGGGTTAGGTGCAAGTACAAACCATGTATATACATAGGGCCAGTTGCATATGGAAATGAAAAAACTCTGCATAGAAGCAAATAAACCTATTTTTCTGTGCATGCTCATTTAGAGCAACATAAGCCACATTTTACTTCCAACTCTTCATCAGGCCCCATGTCCCCAATGTATAAATTATAGTTTTGTGTTGTGCTTTCCACAGAAACCAGGTATGTTTGCAGTCAGCTCATAGATCTGTTTATATTGGCAAAAAAAATATATTTATGAACAAAATATTGTCAAAGTAGCCACTTGAGCTTCAACAATCCTTTTACATTGTTAATGTTTCTAGTTAAAATCTAATGCATGGAAAGGGATTTGCTTAGTGAAAATGTTCCTATTCATATAAAATGCAGTAGTTGTCTTGAGAATAAAGTTCAAATCACAACATTTCTTCTTTGGGGTCCATGGGGTCCACAGCCATCACATTGGGGTTTATGGATTCATCCAGGCACCAAACAGGTAATCCAAGCTCTCAGCTCCCAGGATGCACTAGGTCCTCCCCCATATACCCCGCCCCTGGTCACAGGGCGCCAGTGTACTGTTTGGTGCGAGAAGGCACCGTACTAGCAGTGTGACTGCTTGCTGTCCCGAAGTTCAAGCTACAGGAAGGCAGGGGCACGTGTTCCTACATAGGAACCACGCGTCTAGCAGACGCACGGGTCCCTGCTTCAGCAAACCCCGCCGGCGCCGCAACGCTAGTCGCGGCTAGTGATTTCGGCAGGGGCTCTCCGGACAAGAGGGCTCTAGACCGCGAACGAGCGGGGTGCAGGTAGGTGGGCGGCCGCCGACACCGCGGTCGTAAGCGGTCCGTCCTCCGGCTTAGAGACGGGCCGGAGGATTGCTGTGTGGGCAGCCAGTCGCTGGGTCTGCTTTCACAGACCGGGATATGTCTGACAGCCGGGGGGGAGGTGGTGGCGGCCATGTCAGTTGCCGGGTGGTCCATACAGCATAGGGGAGGCACGCTTCCCTGGCGGCCCCTCCCCCAACCCGAACTACGGCCCTCCTGAGGTCCCGGTTTTGGGTTGCTCCACCCAGCTTCCTATTTGAGTCAGCTACAGACCACACTCAGTGCTCTCTATGGCTGTTTCTCAGGAAGCATTGGGTCAGTCTCCCTGTATACTTCTCCTTTGGGATCATTTATACAGAAGCTCCATATATGCTACGAGGCTTTGCTAATTATAGTGCATGGGAGCCTAAACAAATTGCATAGACTCTGCTAAGTATATATGCATTGTTTGTGACCTGTGAAACTGTGTGTATGTATTGCTTACATATCATTACTGTTTCTCTCCCTGCAGCCGGTGTGTGGGGTGGGGTCAGGTCACATACATATATATATATATAGAATTTAGACTTTTAAATATGTCAAAAGATTCTGAAAGGCAGGTGGCCGAGGCCCCTCTTTTGATATCATGTGTAGCCCGTAAGGCAGGTTTGTCCTCTCAGGACTTTGTGCAAAATGGCTTATGTGTTCGCTGTATTAGAGAGTATCCACAGCAATCAAATTTGCCGCCTTTGGGTCAGGAACCCCCTTGGGCTGCTTTTTCCCAGATCATGGCCCAGGTGGCCGAGAGATTGGCAGTTCCAGCTGCTCCGGGGATGAAAGTTCAGCAGCAATTGCAGCCAGCTGTATTTATGCCTCCTATGTTGCCATCTTGGATGGATATGTATGCGCATGGGCAAGCAGGCCCTTCGTCGTCTATGGCTTTTCAGCAGTCGCTTCAGATAGCCAAACCTGTATGGCCAAAAGCTAGAAGGCGTTTGGCTACACAGGCAAGTCAGGACACAGATTCTGATTTGTCTTCTGAGGAGGATGAAGTATCCACTCAGGGATCTCTCTCCACAGAAGAGGGGGATCTTTTCTCAGTGGCTGATGTCCCATTCTTAATTAGGGCAGTCAAAGCGGTTTTGAATATCGAGGAGGCAGAGCCTATACATAAGAAGGCTCCGGTGTTTAAGCGCCAGAGGGTGGTCAAAGCGGAGTTTCCCAGGTCGGAGCATTTATCGTAACTTTTGGGTGAAGCTTGGAAGGCTCCGGACAAGAGGTTCCATGTGGCTAAAAAGATTTCGGCTTTATATCCGTTTTCTTCTCAGTAGTGTTCTAAATGGGAGGTTCCACCATCAGTGGATACTCATGTGGTACATTTAATGAAGTCTTCCACTTTACCAGTACCTTCAGCCTGTTCCCTTAAACATCCTACTGATAAGAGGCTGGAGGGTTGCCTTAAGACGATTTTTTCAATCTCAGGGGCAGCTACCCACCCGGCAATGGCTACAGCCTGGGTGGCTAGAGCCATAGAAGAATGGATGAAGGCTTTGGCCGAGTCCTTGCCTGAGTTATCCAAAGAACAGCAGGATATAGTTTCCTATGTGAAGGAGGCTTCTTCTTACCTTGGAGAGGCAGCTCTAGATGCAGGGATATTGTCCGCCAGAGCTTCAGCAGCCTCTGTAGTCGCTCGTAGAGCATTATGGTTAAGAGATTGGAAGGCTGATTCAGGGTCCAAGAGGGCCTTAGAGTCTCTACCCTTCACAGGTGGAGTCCTTTTCGGTTCAGAATTGGACAAAATTGTAGCCTCGGTGGCAGCCTCTAAGGTTGCAGGGTTACCCTCAGCATCAGGGTCTAGACAAAGGTCTTCTTCGTTTCGTACCTTTCGGCCTCAGGGGAAGGTCAGAGGGCAGCCTTTTGGTAGAGCAGGTGCTTGTAGAAAGCCATCACCTAAAAAGCCCTGGCAAACCAAACGCAGAGGTTCCAAGCCACAGGATAAACCCGTGGCCTGATGGGACGGGCCTCCCCCTGGGGGATCCCAGGGTAGGAGGCCGACTACTTCGGTTTTCGAACGTCTGGCGTCTCACAACAGCAGATGCCTGGGTTCGGGAAATAGTTTCCCAGGGTTATGCCCTAACGTTTTGGAGAAGTCCGCCCCAAAGGTTTTTTTTCCGTACCCCTGCCTGTGGGGTCGGTGAAAGCGTTGGCTATACAGCAAGCTGTTCACTCCCTGTTGAGGAGAGGGGTGATTGTCCGAGTGCCACAGGAGCAGGTTCAAAAGGTGTTTTATTCCAACCTGTTTCTAGTTCGGAAACCAAATGGGTCTTTCCGACCAATTCTAAATTTAAGGGACCTCAATACGTTCATACGGGTACCCAGGTTTCATATGGAGATACTGAAGTCAATAGTAATTAGCCTTGGAACCAGGGGACTTCATGGTATCCCTCGATATACAAGACTCTTATTTACAAGTGCCCATTGTGGTATCCCATCAACAGTTTCTGCGGTTTGCAGTAGGGCAGGACCATTTTCAGTTTCAGGCATTACCGTTTGGCCTGTCCACAGCCCCCCGGGCTTTTACCAAAGTCATGGCGGTGATAATGGTAGCCCTCAGGCGCCAGGGCATCAGAGTTTTGCCTTACTTAGACGATCTCCTGCTAGGGCAGTCTCCATAGGAGTTGATGAGGCATCTCGAGATGACAGTCTCTTGTTTGCAGAGGCACGGTTGGATTGTGAACTGGAAGAAATCCTTCCTTCAACCAGCGCAACAGTTGGTGCCCTTAGGAGCATGACTGGACTCGGTAAAGCAGAGATTGTATTTACTGGAAGAGAAGATTGCGGTCCCACAGGGGCGCATACGCAATCTTTTACACAACAGGCAGGTATCAGTGCATGCGGCCATGCGAGTGCTGGGGTCAATGTATCCACCTTCAGCATGGTGCAATATGCACAATTGCACTCCCGGCCGTTGCAACGGTGGTTTCTCTCACGCTGGAACAGGGATTATCGGTCGATAAAATCTCAGAAGATCTACCTCTCCGCAGAGGTCAGGTTGTCCCTGTCCTGGTGGCTACGGACGGACCACCTCAACCAGGGTCGGCCGTTTTGGATATCGGATTGGACTCTCCTCTCCACCGATGCCACTCTTCGGGGTTGGGGAGCAGTGTTAGGCCCGCATGTCTTCCAGGGAAGATGGACAAGGGCAGAAAGTTGCCTACCCATAACTGCCCTCAGTTCCAGTACATTTTTCAGGGCATTGGTACAAGCCCAGGATCTTGTGCACGGCAAGCCGGTGCAAGTACAGTCCGACAATGTTACCACAGTAGCTTACCTAAATCGGCAGGGAGGCACCCGAAGTCGGGGAGCCATGGCAGAAGTGTCAAGGATCCTAGTATGGGCAGAACGTCATCTTCCTGCGATAACGGCAGTTTTTGTACCAGGAGTACAAAATGTGGAGGCAGACTTTCTAAGTCCTTATGGCCTCAAATCACAACCACAAGGTCCCCAGGTACGGGTCCAGGACCAGGGACCCACGGGCAGATTAAACGGATGCGTTGTCATTAAGGTGAAAGTTCGGGCTGGCGTATCTTTTTCCGCCTCTAGCTCTTCTTCCCAGGGTGGTCAGAAAACTCATACAAGAAGACACCATGGTGATATTGATAGCCCCTGCTTGGCCCAGGCGCCATTGGTTTACCAATCTACAAAACCTCTCAGTGGACACGCCTTGGGCGCTTCCTCTCAGGCGAGATCTGCTGCTACAGGGTCCCTGCTGGTATCCGGATCTCCCTCGGTTAGCTTTGACGGCATGGCTCTTGAGACCTCCGTGTTAAGAGCCAAAGGGTTGTCAGAGTCAGTAATAAAGACCACGATGAGGGCACGAAAGCCTTCTTCGGTCCAGGTTTACTATATGGTTTGGCGTGCTTTTTTGTTTAGGATCTCCCGTGTACTCGCGTTTTTCCAGTCAGGGTTAGAGCGGGGTCTTCGTCTGGCCTCTCTAAGACTGCAGGCTTCTGCGCTTGGAGTTTGGTTCCAGCGTAGCGTTGCTTCGTTGCCTGATGTTAAAACCTTTTTTCAGGGAGTTTTGAGGGTGCAGCCTCCGTTTGTTCCTCCGGTAGCACCATGGGACCTGTCTTTAGTTCTTAAGGCTTTTCAGGCTTCCCCCTTTGAGCCATTAGAGTCTGTAGATCTCAAATGGTTAACAGCAAAAACAATTTTTCTTTTGGCCATTGCTTCTGCTCGTAGAGTGTCCGACTTGGCGGCCTTGTCAGTTCGCTCTCCTTTTCTGGTTTTCAACCAGGATAGAGCGGTGCTGCGGACCCGAACAGGATATCTCCCTAAGGTGGTATCACGATTTCATATAAACGAAGAAATTGTGGTCCCAGCTTTTCATGTGTCAAGTCTGTCCTTAGGTGAGGCTTCCCTGGATGTTGTACGTGCTTTACTTGGAGCGCACCAGCAAGTTGAGGAAGTCTGATTCTCTTTTCGTTCTTTATGGCTACCATAAGCGGGGATGGCCAGCCAATAAGCAGACCTTAGCAAGATGGCTTCATATGACCATATCACAGGCATATACTCAGGTGGGTCGTAGGGTGCCAGACTCGATCAGGGCACACTCTACGCGGTCTGTGGGTCCTTCGTGGGCAGCCCGCTGGGGCGCGTCTGCGGAACTATTGTGTAAGGCAGCCACGTGGTTGTCTGTCCACACCTTTATAAAACATTATGCATTTGACACCTTTGTCTCTCAGGATGCCTCCTTTGGGCGCAGGATCCTCCTTTCTTCCGAGACACAGGAGCGTTCACGCCCTTAGGGGTTACTGCTTGGATATATCCCCAATGTGATGGCTATGGACCCCGAAGAAGAAAATAGGAGTTATGGTATGACATACCTTTTGTTAACTCCTTTTCTTCGAGGTCCATGGGGTCCACAGGACACCCACCCTAACGCACCTAGTGTTAATGGGTAGTTTTGTTGTATCTCTTGAGTGTTTCCCTCGTGGAGAGAATGTCTAGAGAACATATGTCCTTCCATCTTCCTCTTTTTGCCTTCTCTTGGTGGGCTTTGTGACAAACTGACGCCCTGTGACCAGGGGCGGGGTATATGGGGGAGGACCTTGTGCATCCTGGGAGCTGAGAGCTTGGATTAACTGTTTGGGGTTTATGGATTCATCCAGGCACCAATGTGATGGCTGTGGACCCCATGGACCTTGAAGAAAAGGAGTTAACAATGGTATGTCATACCATAACTCCTATTTTTTTTGTTTAGCGCTCATAAATTTATTTGCCTAAATCCATTTTTTAAAATCTAAAATTGAGCTGCGTAATGGTGACAATACAGAAGTCGCTGCCAAACTGAACAGGTAATTTTAGACAAACAGAAAATATAACAAAGTAATCAAAGCCAAGTCTTTATATCGCTCTCCTTTTACAGTCCGTAATTTATCATTTCTCTTGTTCATGTAGGCATTTTCATGGGTTCCTCTCCAATGCCATACTCTACACAGCCGACAACCAACTTCCAGGCTTTTCCCCCTATGGGTGTAACTGTTCCTGCAACTACTGGGATGATGGGAAGCATGATGGGTCAAGCCATGCCTGTAATGGGACAAAATGCTGGAATGATGGTTGGCATGGGAATTCCAAATGGATTTGTTGGAAACGCCCCAGCTGGAGTTATGGGACTCCCTTCCAATATGATGGGTCCTCAAGTAGGAATGGTTGGAAATATGGCAACACCACCTCCAAATAAATTTGGCATGCAGCAAAATCAACCTTCTCCTTGGAATATATCACAGGTATTGCTTATAGCAGATGTATTTTTTTTTTTCTTTCTTTTAATAAGCAATTGTGTTGGTATTAATTTTGTTCATTTTGCACTATTGTAATAATGTACGTATTATAGGCTGTAATAAATACACCATTGCATATTATTTTAACTTAAAGTTTGCGCTTTCATAAAATGTCCTCCCTACTCCTATATTCATGGCTGTGCAGGGTTTCACTTAGTACCCCTGGGGGAGAGAGAAAATTGTAAAAAAATAAATTACCATCCAATCAGCTCCTAACTACTGTATAATTTTTGAAACACAGCCTGTAAATTGGAAGCTGATTGGTTAGTACTTTATCTCTCACAATTTTATTTCTCTCCCAGCTTTGTGTGCAGCCTTGGGTAATAGACCAGTAGAGGGGGTAACATTTCAGCAATGCAGAACCACTGTCCTTTAGCACCATAATAACATGGATAGTAAGAAAAACCACATTCAAAAATGTTTGCTGATCCACTTAAACTTTTTTATAAAATTGCAGAATGTTTTTGGTTACTAAAAGTTACAGCACTGTGCACCATTTTATCCTTTATATTTGCCTTATATATGTATGTATGTATGTATGTTATCCCTTTCTACATCCAAGCTGATGCTATCTTAACAGTCCCTCTGAGCTGTGTGCAGCCATCCTCTCTTGGTCACTGTTCTGCAGCTAAAGCAGTACACAGATGGGGGGGAACACATTGCTAGGTGCAGAGGTAACAGCAAGAGAACTGGATTCAATACATATTCATAGGTGTACAACCCCAGTTATTAAGTAGTGTTAATATGATAATAAGGTTACTAATGACACCTCAGCCCTCCATCTTACCTCTTCTCTTACCCAACACCAGTAAATTGTATGAAGTATTACTCCTTATAAAACAAATGCATCTCTCTAAAATGACAGTTTAAAATACATCTGGCATCTGAACTTTCTCTGAATTAGCATGTCTTGCATGTCATTAGAGATCTTGTGCTTAGTCTGTGCTCATGTATTCTTGCGAGTGGAATCCAGGCATTACTGCAAATTGTGGGTGAAATGTGAGAGTCTTGTGTAGCGTCGCTGTCATTTTTTTCTTACCAAGACACAAATGTGAAGACTAATTAGCAACGAGCAGCTGGTGATGGCAAACTTTTTAATTAGTTTTAAATGCTGCCCACATGCTAATGCTCACGCACATAGCTTAAAGCTTTTATCACTCCCAGATTTTAAACTGCCATTATTTTATTCAAGACTTTGTAGCTGCACAAGTGAAAATTAAATCTTTAGCTTGTTCAGTCTGGTTTTAAAGCAACAGTGTTACTCTGTCTTTATGTTTATCTCCATATTAATTCTGTTTCATCGTATGCAGGGCCGTAACTAGGGTGGTGCGACATGTTCCGCCACACACGGCACCGCAGGGCAGGGGGCACTGCTCGGGTCTGTCAATTTTCTGTTTATAATCATTCTCACTTGTAGCTTCCTTTTTTTTTTTTTAAACCCTGCCATTTTCTGGCCGCCCCTATCTCCTCCTTGGCCAACTCCTCCACTGTGTATGATTTGCTGCATATACACTGCAAGCAGCACATTCTATACCTTTAGTAGGTGAGCTACACCGCCGGCTTCAGGCTTCTGCACGGCTGTTTTGATGGACAAAACCTGCTGCAGATGCAGTTTCACCATCTCTCTCCTACATATAGACCTGGTGAGTTTTGCTGCATAATTATTGCATCATCACTGCAGCCATTGGATTCACTCTGTATTTAGCAGTGACACCTTTATAACCGTGTACAACTGTATCGGTGCCCCTTTGTCATCGTACAGGACAAATCAAGTTTGTCATGCCTCTTCCCCCATGAGGCCACACCCTTTTTTGGGTGCACATCCTATGTCTCTGTTTGAAAATTTGGGTGAAGGGGGGGGGCAATGCTCTTTCTGGCCCAGGGCACCAAAAAGTCTAGATAGGGCTCTGGTCATGTGTTTGTAATGCTTGTGCATACCCTACACTGGATGACTTAACCAGATTATCAGACAGAACCTGCTCCTCGTTTGTCTACTTAGATATAGTATGAGCCTCAATTGGCAGAAAATGTTGATAAGCAACAAAAATAGACCATGATATCTTGTTGAATAGAGAGCACAGGGGCAGTTTTAGGGGTCAGGTCATCTCTTGGAACAACAGTAATGGCTTCTTCCCAATTTTATTATTTTCATTGTTTGGTTATAGGCACTGATTTGGTGGTTGGTAATTTAACTACAAGCCATGAACTATGACATTTTATTTTTACTTGTATATGCATATTTACTAATTAAAACAGCTAGCAGAGGCAGTCTACACTTGTCCTACTTATCCGCAGCCCACTCAAGATGGCATACGGTAGAGCACAGTGGAAATATTTTGTAGTTACTGGTAAATTTCGGACAGACTGTAATAAATAAAATGTCCAAGTGCCACCCCCAGCAAATGGCATTCTAGTGATGTGCCTAATGGGGGAATTCACCACTCAGAGACATCCCTCTTCTCCACTTCTCCAATCAATGTTTTAATATCAGACATCTTTGCTTTTTCTTCAGCCATAATGGTTGTCGGAGCATTAAAATGTAAAGGTCTGTCTCCTCCTGAGTAGCAGTCACTGGGGGTAAGTATCTCATAAACAGAGGGAATGTCTGACACCACACCATTGACAAAATAAGGGTATCCCATAAGAGAGAGATTTGTTGCAATGATCATGTTGTCTGACATTTTAAAAAAAAAGGACTTCTAAAGCTAGGTACACACTAGATAATATATTGGGTGATTTGTCGTTCTGGGACAAATCTGAATTACAAATCGCTCAAGTGCGTCGTTCGTTGCATCTTCAGATCAGCCTGCAGTGCAGGCCAATCTGAAGATCTGGCGGCCGACACCATGGTTCTGTATGCGACGAGGGAATGATATATTGGGCGGTCATACAACCGATTGTGCAGTGTGTACGGACTGTCCAATATATCGACCAGTCGCATCTGCCGTTGCTTGATACACACATTGTCTAGTGTGTACCCAGCATAAGTCTGCAAAACATATTGTAGACACAAACTGTATACATTTTTGTATACCTGCCATGTACACTATTACTGATAACAGTTGTACTTTGCATTTACTGACTGCCTTCATATGTGACTTTATTTTTGCTAACACCTGCTCTTACATCTTGCTAGCAACAGTGCAGTAGTTAGAAGTTCCTGGGCCCTGCTGCCATATCTGAGAATCCATACCCAACCCAACTACACCTGTTCCTTCACAGTAATATATATTAGTCAGTGCAAGCTGCAGAGACCCTATCATACCATTGTGATAAGATCACCAGCCACCTTCGCTGTACATAGTTATTCAATCCTACTCTCTGACCATTATCTGTATTCTAAAAATAGAAACTTTTATTAAAATCAATACAAAAAAAATAAAAACTAATACTGCATTTTCTCTAATGGAAATACCAGGATTTTTAAGAACACCTCTATTACAAGAGTGTTAACGATTTCTGATTTAATATATAGTGGCTCAAGCTGAGTTGTGGGTCCATTTTCTTATCATAAACACGCAAATTAGTACTGTGCATGCCTACATCTGTATATTTTCTGCTTGTGCCTCCTGGACACTTGGGGAGGGAAGTGGGGTGCAAACACAATACAGGAAAAACAAATATGGCCCCTCCACTTGGGACGAAACCAAAGTAATATATACAGTTAAAAACAAATAAAATTAAATAAACTATTACGCTTTCCTTTTAGGACACATTCTTTGTAAATATTCCACTGCTTATTTGCAGGTATATAAATAAATAATAATAATAAAAAACTCACAATAGTGTAATACCTTAAAGAAATAGGTAATAACAAGGTGCCAGAAGATATAAAGTATTGTGTAATTCCATAAGCTGGAGTATAATACAAGTTCAAGAGTTTAAGTTTATTTAATCATCTTAGAACCACCTCACCAAGATTTAAGAAATGCCTAAAGTTGATCATAAAGGGAGGAATTAGTGCCTAATGTAAATGTGCTTACAGATGCATCCTCATACACTATTGTTCCTGTGTGCGTCTTAGTCGCACAAATTAAACAATTTTATGTGACCAAACTGCTTAGCAAGACTGCACTAATTAATTTTGTTAGGTACTTGTACAGTAAATTTGTGTGCGAATGAGTCTGTATCTCTGTATATGAAGTGCTACAATGCAGCAACCGCTGATTATTTTTCACGCCAAGTTCTGCTGTGCTACAACAGCGACTTTGTACATATTTAATACTAATTCATGTGCTGTTAAAGTCGCAGCCTGGTGTCCTTTGTACAGATTGAGCGGTGTGTCACTGTGTCTGCACTGTGAATAAAACACAAATATAAGGAAAAAGTCTCTACGCTGCACCGCTTGTCACAGCATGGCGTATTGAGGATTAGAGTATGAGGGCACATCTGTACTTCAAATAACTATAAAAACTCATAATTTGTGTCATTGGTATGAAACCTTTCTGGCTTGACTTCAGGTTGCTTTCACGAACAGCGTTCAGGCGAATGAGTGAAAGACGGAAGGGTACACAATAGTGTATTACACTTACAAAATCATTTATTAACACAATGCAATCCAAAATGTAAACAATAAAAAGTGGGTTTGTACTGAAATATAGCTGATAGCATTGTGTAGAAATTGTTTGGTTCTGGATTCTCCCTTCCTCAAGTGTTGAAGCAGTGTTTAAGCAGGTGGTGAAGAACATCCACAATAGTCCTTGTATGCACAGTATATGGACAAATGTGGATGTACCGCCTACATAAACAGTGCACCAACACTTTGAGGCGTATGGTGTTTTGTGCCAAGTGGAGTCTCCATATTTGTTTTCATACCTATGTATGGTTGGCCCATTTCATACTTGCTGACTATCTTGCTTCCCCCTCCGGGAGGGAGCAGCCAGATCAGCATGACTGGGGGGGGGGGGGGGGGGCGGGGGTTTCATGGCCAGCAAGCGGGGGTGGCCTGACGACGAGTGTTTGCGGGTGGGGCAGGGAGCGGAGCCACACAATCACGTCATTTTGGCTCCGCCCCGCTACACACTGCCGATATTACAGGCAGTGTGAAGCAGGAGGTGGGGCCAAAATGACGCGATTCCACGTGAATCGCGTCACCGCTGTCCCCCGCTGCGGGGGCTTTACATGCAATTGCGGGGGGATAGGAGGGGTCTCCGGCAGCCGGAAGGCCTGCCTGCCTTCCCGGGAGGCCGGGAGCGGCACCCGATTTTCGTTAGGCTCCCACCAAATCGGCAGGGTAGGCAACTATGGCCCATTTAGGTTGTCACACATTGGGGTATTGACCTTACTTATTCGACAATGCTGTATCCGTCCGTGCATGCCCTGGCTGTGCGCAACATGCCTGAACGCAGCACCATCAGATGTAAAGAAACAGTCTAGCTGCATGGGTGTGACTATAATGGATTTCATGTGATTTTCTCAATCCTATCAGTTTTCCGCAGCCATGTACACATGACCGGTTAAGCCTAACGTCTCTGACAGAATCATTAAAGTGCTCGCAGCCCCATTGGGTTCCGAGCAAAATTTTGTGTCTTTGGGCTCGGATTGCGCCACGGAGGGTACGAGGTGCAGGTCTGTTTTCACACCGTGGCAACGGCAACTCGCATGTAATTGGATTGACCACTATATCACGTATATTTGAAGTTGCGGTTTGGTTTTGGGAAGTAAACAAACTGCTATTTCTGTAGTTCATTTCCCAGACAAGAAATAAGACAAATATGAGGAGATTTGTTCTTTTTAGTTTGTGTATCAGCTACTTGATAAATAGCTTTATTATGGTAGATCATCTCCTTAACTCTTCTCACAGCACCTTTTTGTACGTTTCTTATACGTCCATCCTTCACAGTGAGCAATAGGTTTGTTCTATGCATCTCTAATCGGAGAATGAAAGTGTTGGGTAACTCTTCTGGTCTGCTGCTCACTCTTCTGGAACTTTCTCACTTGAAATCCAGCCTGTGGTGCTTTTCCCTGGTAGTATACAGAACGGTTGTTGCCATGGTGATACCATAGGTTGCTGCCTGTGCTAGTAATTATATTTTTATTTAGAGTATTATAAATATGAATAAATTTTATTATAGAATGTTATAAAATATTCCTATTGATTAAGGCTCAGGGTTTTTGTTTGTTTGGCTGTACACAGGATTGGAATGTAGAGGTGAAAGCTTATGTATTCTCTGTAGTCAAAGCCTGCTCATTTACTGGGCTGTGGAATAAAGACTTGGTATCTTGCCTGAGTGAAGCAATGCAATGCCCTTGTGACTGTACATTCATTATTATCAGTGCTTTGCTAATTCCCCTTTGAGTAAAATGTATATTGACACTGGCTTTTATCTAAGTTGCCATGTTTTTCTTATCTTTTCACTAAATGTAATTTAGAGAAGGAAATATATGCCCTTTCTGACCTAAATTTAATAGCTCTCTCTCAGATTATGGATGCATTAACGCTGATAAATCACACTTAGTCTCCTATCACAAAGAGGTGAAATTGTATTGTCATTAACCTCCAGATCACATTACAAAAATATACAAAAAGGCAAATCAGATGGGATTCTGCCAAAAAGAATAACCTGTTTCAGATGGCCCATTTACAGCTCTTATCTTGCTTGTGTAAAATTGCTTATTCGCAGAAATAGCAGTGCTGTTTGATTAACTGGACACACTGAAAATAATAATATTCCTCTGGTACTGGTGTTTGGGGGATGATTAGATATTCCCATTCATTATGCCCTTCAGGTACTATGTCAGGCTTTGCTTGTTCTCCTGATAATCCCTCCTCCAGATAAATGCTGGATGTGACAGTCCATTGACTGGAGAAGAGGCTTACTTTGCAACAAAATACAAAACACATGCTACATTAAATTGCATGAGCACATTTCAGACACGTACACAAGAAGAATCATATTCAGAAATATAGAGGCTTTGTTTAATACTAGACTGCCTAGTTTTCCAACAGGCACAGTTCCTGAGCTCCACTATGCCGGTTTCAAATGATGTAATTGAAAAGCACATTTATTATATGCCCCAAAATAGAGCTTTGCTAATTGTTACACTTTTGAAATATTCACCTCTTTGTGCATTTGTGTAATTTAACATGTTCCTCCAATGGACTCACCACTAAGTTAGCCAGGACTCATGCCTGTTCTGCATCATGACATTGTTTGCTTGGTGAAACGCAGAAAACACTATGAATGGCTTGGTCACACCCAACTGCTGCTGTTAGAAGGTAGCAGATTTAGGGGCCTAATCGTTGTCACTAGTGGGCTTGTTACACATTCGGAAACTCTAGTTTCTGTATGTTTTAAGTAACTGGCCTATACATTATTAGGGGCCCAATGGGGTCGCCTAGTATTCAGCAAATTCTGAAAACTGAACATTTTTGGAATTTGTCTGCAGGAGCCAACGCTGTCTACAGATGGCATTGATTTCCAGAGCCCTACTCCTTCCTATGGGTTACGAAGAGTAAACTGAGCAAATTCCTCCACAGTGAATGCCCAGTGGTCTTGCACATGCATGGCCTCAGCACTGCCATGCCGGCCCTGAGCACGTGTGACCTAAGTGGCACTGCTACTTTGGTAACAATGTTACTGATCTTAGGGACAGCTGCTTTTCAGAGCCCCTGTCTCCGCACCAGAGCAATGCTGATTTTCTCCAAAAATTAAGTGTACACTAACGCAACTCACGGTGAGTTGGATACTTCACCATCGGGGGCCATATGGCCCCAATTGATTGATAGGCCCCTTAAAGATAGAGATGAGAGAAGCCCCTAGAGCAGTTGTTCTCAACTCAAGTACCCCCAATAGGTAATGTTTTGTGGATATTTTTAATCATTCACAGGTGAGTTATAATCAGCCTGAAAATAAGACCTGTTAAGAACCACTGCCCTAAAGGAACACACAATCATTTTTTTATTTCAATTGCACTTTTTAAAATGCCTACTTATTGCCAGGGGTTTAGATTGTGAAGTAGTGTAGCAGCTGTATAGAGGCTGAAGTTAAATATCAGCGGATTGTGCCAGAGTTCAGCTTGGAGAAGGATTAAGCCTCCTTCAGCTTCACTTGCATTAGTTGTTATATACGAAAGTTGAGCTGTTTTTTAGGAAGCAACACAGCCACAGAATGAGGAACGTCCAATATGTTAGCCTGAAACATAGATACACTGTGCAACTGAGTGCTGTCTGATGCAACCATACTGGTTGTCGTTATTGAAATAGAGTGGCGGTTGTAGGCGCGGAACAAGTGACTTCATTAGAAGGTGAGATTTTGTCTCCCATGCACTGTTGCTTCTGTCTGCATGTGACCCTTGAAGCAGTGTAATAACCATAGGCATTAGAGCTAGGGTAAATGGTCTGGATCTCTCTGGTGTCACAGATGGGTGCATTCTTCAGGTTGGCTGTAGTTACTGTAATTTAGACTGGGCAGCATGATGTAGGCTGAGATTTGTGGGCACCACCACCTCCTTCATCTGTAGGGGTTCTTCAAACTACAACATGGTAATGGTAATTATTTCCTAACCTGCAGTGTATAGAACACGTTCTGTGCTGATTAAGATTGCTTAAAGTTATTTTGTGTGCTACATTAGAACATTGTAAGCTGAAGGGGATGACTGTCAGCCAAGGGAATAATAACTGGGAGAATATTGCAAAGTAACTGATCACCACACCCACTGTCTGCATTCCATCTGTTTGTGTTTTCTGTTTTGTTTTTATGCATCCAGGTATTAGGAATGGTTTCTTCCCCTTCTTATTTTCTATATATTATGTTTGCAATGCATTTGTGTGTCCTAGCCTACGCCTACCCTAACAACTCCACAAAGCAGAATTAATGGTGAAGCAAAATAACTAAAAAGATTGTGCTGGTGGAATTTGACTCCTATTCCACCAAAAAATTCAATTTGTGAGATGTTTTGTCAAACTTCACTCCAATACATACCTACCCTGCTAGTGCTCATACTGTACAGCTCTCCCTCTAAGGGGTCTCCATAGATCTGCCTGCTTATATATTTGCCCTGTCAGAGCTGGTTCCTGTCTAAGTGTGCATTACCTTATCTTATGGGCACTCTGTTGTTGTTGTTTACTTTTGTATTTCCTTTATTTTAACAACCATACTGACATTTTGATGATATTTTCATAATGTAATCACACAACTATAAAGACACATAACATTATATCACCAATAGAACAACCACAGGTATACTCTTTCCATTTATTAGCCTGTACCTATATGAATAGATCAATTTATAACTTTTAAGAAACTTTTTTCCATAGATATGAAGTAATTAGTATTAGAAAAAGATTAAACAGCGCTTAAAGACAAGTAATATATACAGTATTTTAATATTAAATACCCATATTATGACATCCATTCAGCATATTTCATAAAATGATAACAAACTCAAAAAATAAATACTTATTTACTGGCTGGTATAACTATTTATAAATAGTATTTAAGTATATAAAAAGACCAGAAACAGTGTCTAGCTCTTCCTACTCTCCAAGCACAAAGGAGTATTTGATAGAACACTCGCTTATGTTACTTTGTAACTTGATATTTTAGATAGTCCAGAACTCCCCTAGATTGTAAGCTCCTAGGAGCAGGGTCCTCCTCCCCAATGTCTCACAGCCTTCTTCTCTAGCACTTCTATGACAGCCTTCACCTTCAGAGCTGTACTGTGTATGGAGAATTGTGTTGCTAATTGTTACTTGTGTTCTGTTTATATTTTGGTTACTGTATTGTAATGTAATGTTCTGTGTACGCTTTACTGTATGTACGGCGCTGCGGACCACTTGTAATGTAATAATAATAACTCCATGAACAATCAACTATCAAATTCAATGATTATACTTGCTGTAATATTGGAGTAGGGAAGAATATGAAGTAAGTTGTCTTATTTATAAACACATAAGTGTTAGGAGACAGCGTGAAAAGTGATAAGGTGCCAGCCAATCAGCTCCCAACTGTCATTTTTCAAGCACAGCCTGTGAGATGACAGTTGGGAGCTGATTGGCTGTTGGGAGCTTATCACTGTCTTATCACTTTTCACTCTGTCTCCTAACACTGCTTAGTAAATAGGCCCATGTGAGAGTGATTTTACCAGCTAGTATACACCATCCCTACATCTCTAGAGATAGCAGTGAGTACGGAACTGAACAAGTGACAAAGGATCTTGATTGTGCTTTGAGGGAAGGGTTTAGTAGTAGATAATACATTGCATAACTTAATACAGTTTATTGTGTCCTACTTGCCATCTTAAAAATAATCCACTCCTGTGGATAAAACCTTTAGGTTAAGCTGTACATGCCTGATAGGTTTTCTCCTTAGAAGAGAAAATTCAAAATGGCAGCTTGTTGATTGAAATCTCTGTGGTTAAAAGATTTATACTGATCAATACTTTAATCATTTTGAAAATATGAAATAGCAGTGCGTTAAAATTAGCAATTTGTTTCTTACTTTGTTAGTGGTGTGCGAGTCACTTTATGTGGAGGAGGCCAATAAAACATGCGTGCTATTTATTATTCACATATTAACAACTAATGTGCATGTCTTTAGTCCTAAAGGTGCCTCAGTGTTGAATTATGCTAAACATATAAGTATACAGACTGCAAATATGCACAACAGCACTCCGGGGGATTATAATGACACTGAACGCATCCTATGTCATTCATTTCAATCAATGTTTTGCTTCTATAATATCTAGACTATTTATCATGTATGCATATCTTATGCTATATGATGGTCTCCAGCGAGTGGAGGTCCATTTTTAACCATTTAGCTAAATCATAAAATAAAGCCTATATTCCAGCATGATCACTATCGACATTAGGGTTAGGCTGCCGGAGAAGCTCGAGGCTAGGCTGAGGGAGAGGTTAGAGTTAGGCACTAGAGGGGGGATGGGTAGAGATTAGGATTATGGATAGCAAAAAAATACCTACCTGCATGCCGGATGAACGGAGGTCTAACCTGGAAGTGACGGTCACATGAACCCCGAACATGAAGATGCTGCAGGAGCCTGGAGCAGGTAAGTCACCTGTGGGCAACCAGGGACGATATGTCAACATTTCACCTCTAGTGTCAATGACTATATGATGACTCGACATATCATACCACACGCTGCTAGAGACCCCCTTACAGAATAAGGGGAAGAGGTGTACACATGTTTAGCTAAGTCTCTATATTGAGTGTGTCCTTGTTTACAGCTATTGCTTTTGTTCAACTTCCTCTTATTACTGCGTTTCCCCTGAATACACCCACAAGTAGACATTGTCATGTGTACATAAAGTAGTATTTCATCTGTAACCTTAAAATAGAGTTACAAAAAAACTTTAAAGGAAAGGTTAATGAAGTAGATAAATTGAGTTGCCAGGTATGACTAGGTTTAACACAGAATGTCAAATTTTTGTTTAGTTCATGGTGTATATTTCCATGTCTCAATAGTATCTGGCTTCCGTTGTACAGTATATTTACGCCATTGTCCCACTAACTACAGTAACATATCTGGTTAACTAGAATCTCATGCATGCAATTTTTATTGTATTAATTTAGGATTAAACAGTAGAAATAGAATGACCGTACATTTGGTGCAATATTATGGTTATTAGTGTTATAGATATTGTCTGTTTTTTTTTTTTTGTTTTGTTTTTTAAATAAATTTGCTTTATAGCTATACATATACATTTGTAGGATTGTGTAAGGTGAAAGTATAGACACAACAAATTTGTTCTTACAATTATTTTATTTCAGCAAATGAGACATTAATCATATACAAGACTAGTAGGAACTTTATGAAAACATTATGCAAGAATATTTTTCCTTATTTCCTAGCTTACTTTTAAACAAAATGTATTGGTAGTAGTCTTTCCAGTCTCAATAACCATGTAATGGCTGTTATAACCAGATTTCACTAAAACCTAAATATATTGTATATGAATCAGGAACTGAAATGGGAGGGCAGTAAAGTATTTTTGGATACAGGAACTATCCTATAAGCTCTGCGATTCATGGTAGCTGCTATCATTCAGTGACTTAGAATATGTGGATACCACAGAGATTTGTACCTACAAGGCTGTTTTCCGTTGACTGTCCATTAAGTCATATGGGATGTAAACAGCCATGCACTAAAATGATTACAGCAGCTGTTTGTGCTTATATTTGAAATATTGTGTCTCTTTTTGTGCTCAACAGATGAATCAGCAAATGGGTGGAATGAGCTTGAATGGAGCAAGCAATATTATGGCTTTTGGTCAGCCTGCAAACGCTGTTGGAGCAGGATGGTCTGGAAACGCTGCTGGTCAGACTCTAAGCACACAACTTTGGAAATGAGAGCAGCCATTACAAGGATCCATTCGACATTCCTGCTTTAATGCACATCATGTCCCCTATTTTAAATATGTATATAATGCTTTCTCTTCCCAGTGTCTGCTCACCTTGTTGGTTTGAATAGATTGAATCTGATAGTCATGTGGATTAGAAAGTACATTTACATATCAACAGTTTTCCATGACCTGTAAGTTTTAACTAATGTCTATGAACAAACATTGTGTGGGATTTTTATTTTTTTGGAGGGGCTATGTTGGGGTTTTTTTGTGCTATGGTTTAAAGGAAATCTAAGGGTTGTATTTAAGGGGTACTGGGTATATTGTTACTTGACATTTTAAGAATTTGAAAATACTATCGCCTCCCCCTTAATTATCCTGTGGTCCTTAAAAATAAACTGTAGTTATATTGAAGTATCTTTAATCATGCAAATTGATTGTAAATGTATCACTGAACATCATATTATTGTGTATCTTTCTGGATGTTCATTTATCATTGGGTGTGATGTTATGGTGTGTTGAGCAGACGGTCCCATAACAAAGAGCAAAATAAGCCTGGATGTTAGGATCTGTGATGCCTGTATTTAAAGATTATGAAATTTACAGAGCTGTGGTTTCATAGGAGATACAGTATGTACATTGTTCCCACCATATGAATTTTACAACATATGTTTCTTCTTAGATGGTACATCCAGGTTTATGCTAGTGATTGTGTTTACATATTAAGGTGCCTAGTATCAATGAGATGTTTTCTCCCATGTAATAATCAATGAAGATTGTTTGTATTTAATGTAGCCTTTTGGGCTATACTGTAGTTTATTACTCAATACTGACAAGGCAAATGGTTAATCTGTGTTCTGTACTTTTTGTACGTGGAATGTTCTCTATAGTATATTATGGAATCTAAACATTAATTAGGTAGGGCCAAAATCAGCATACTTCCAAGTTCAACAATTCTTGCTGCACTGCCTGATGGCATTATAGAAAAATCCAGTGGAATTTATACAGCAATATGGCACATGCAGACCATGTACAAAAAAAAACACATACAGTAAGAACATGTCCAAAATGCTGTGATTGTTGTGTATCCCTGTAACTTGAAGCTTCATCTAAAGGCCAACACATGATCAATGCAGGTAGAAGGACGGCAGCTTCTTAATTATCTCTTGATGTTCGCAGCTAAGGATCAATGGGAAATCCATCCTCCAGGGCTCCATAAAATGGCATTTGATGATCATACCTCAATTTTAATTGTATCCTGAGGATGTTTGGGCTCATTAGCTAGATTTACTTTTTCTGTTCGAGTGTGCCACACAAGGACCTGTAACAAAATTACACATCTGTTACCTTTTTATGTGACATACTGCTTTTGCAAAGATACAAAACAGACCATCTAAATAGTAATCGTGTATCAAAAAAAAAATGTTAAATGTGTTTTGTGAGTGGGGAAAGTCCTCAAATCACAACCAAACACAAAAAAGTGTGCAGGTTTGTTAGTTATTTTTATCCTTTCTTGTTTTGTGATATTTTCTCAATTACCCCTCATTACTAATTCTGTGTTTCAAAGGCAATACATATGTTACAATTCTAATACACTTCATTTACTTCTCACACCACTACAAGTATACATTTAAACCATGTTTATACGATCAAAATAAACAATGCAGAGATTTTAGATAATTATTAGAAGTGGTCCCTGGCTTTATTTTAAGTCCAGAAGCTGATAAACCTGATGTCCTTTGTCTGCTGATCTTTATTGGTTTTTAATGTTCCTAATTTAATTGATGTCCAGAGCCCGTGTTTTTTTCAAGTGCATAATATTTGGTTTTAGTTTTCACTTGTGGCATTTTATTATTGGATTAACTTGCAGTACAGACACGTGAACCAATGCCTCTCTTGAAGCTTACCAAGTTGTAATGGACATGGAATATATATATATATATATATATATATATATATGTTCCATGTGTCACAGGAGTTGGCTGTAATTTAACAAAATCTATGATGAACAAGGAATCTATAGAGGATAACGAAATAAACTGTCACACTTGAGTTTATCACCTTTGTGCAGTTGTTGGCTTTTGGCTCCAGTTCTTCCACTTTTGTAATCTGTTTTAAAAAATCTGATTCTTGCATTCCGGGCTGAGAACCTCGCCTTTTGAACACCGCTTTTGGGCTTGAAAGGACCACTTGAAGACTCACAGCAAATCCTGTATAGAACACAAGCAGAGGTTGGAACATGTCAGTAATATCATAGCAAGAAGCCTAGAGAGGAGAATGTGCAGAAAGCTGTTTTTATTGGCACTGAATGGAGAAATGTCACTGCAACACATTAAGAACATAAAGAAGTTATAACTTGGTCATTAAAAATACTTCAGCAGATTCTAGCTGCTACTCGTTCAGAAAGGATAGCTCTCACTTTCAGACAGAAAATAATGAAAAACTTGCTAAGGCAGTTTAAATATCAATTTTTGTATACACTTTGAAATATATTAAACAAAATGTAAACTTTTGATAAATGTTCACTTTTTAAACAGGTTTTGGTTTTCTGTTACTGTATGTGGTTCCTTAGTCTACAATCGAATTGTTGCATTGTGAACAAATGTCAACTTATTATTTTTTTTTAATACTAATAATTATATTACCATAATGTGTGGGCCAGTGCCAGGTTATAGAGGTTGCCCTAAATTAAAATGACCATTTTTAATGTGTATGTAAGAAACGGTGTTGTTCATAGCAACCAGTCAGTTCTTCTAATGCAATTTAGACAATGAAAGCAAAAGAATGTAAAGCAGCCTGAATGTTTTTCCTATTAATCACACACTTTTATTTTTTGTGTTTGCTTTCACACCTATATTAAGACCATAGCGGATACTCTGAATGAGACATCCTTTACTTTTTAGATTATACCTAACCTTGTTAAAAGTACAGTGGTTACCCAAACAATATAAATGTTAATACTGAAGCATAGCGACATGGATCAAAGGCTCTAGTGCCTCTAGTACAATGCTCAGGTGCTAAATCAGAATTACATGAAAGAGCAGCTGCATTGTGGAGTGGAAATAAATGTGGAAATTCATTGGTACGCAGAGTTGCACATATCTGCCCTCTTGTTGAAGTAGCCATCATCACTATCAGTCTGCATTTGCCTAGGGTAAGAGATCTGCCAATCAGATGGATCTTTGCATATGCTCAACTCCATGTAGCCCACAATTCTGCCTACACTTCCTCAGGAAAATGTAACACATACGAATGCCCATTGAACCCATAAAGCCTCAAGTGGACATATGACCGAGTTGCATACCGAAATAGCCTTCCTTGCTCATAATTACACATGCTTGACCACAGAGCTAGTGCAGGGCTATAATTGGCCCCTTATCTGCTACACATGACTCAAAACTTTCATTACAACATTCATAGTTCATTCCCCACAACCACCTGAAAACATACTCATGGGTTACTCAAACTCCCTTCTCTACACTCTGACTAATCTCAACAAATGTAAATGATTTCTGTGCAATGCAGTTGGCAATAAGGAATGTGCCTCAAAACCATACAACACATTTTTTAAGTCTTTCAGAACTTTGTATCTGGATTACTGTCATAGTAATTCCAGACATATATATAGAAAATATGCAGTTTAATATTACAGTAGACACTTCACAGTATTGGATTACTACTATTGCAGCTGCTCTATCCTAAAAACACTGTTATATGATTTAAGTCTAGTAGGAACAACAAAATCTTAACTGATTGCATGCAAGGCTTTCCATGGAATCTTCTATATAAAATGAATTGGTCTATTTGTTTGTCTGTCTGTTTATGCATTTGGACACCCCTGCACTGATTGGGATGAAACCAATGGGTGGTGGTCCAATTGGATCCTGGCCAGGTTTTAGAGGGGGGGGATAGGGTCCCAATTGGACCTCCCGTTGGTGTATGCTGGGCAGACCTATGACCCAGGGAGCCTGTTGGATGGATTTGGTCGACATCACGTAATGAAACTTAATAACTTGAAGATACCTGGGCAATGCTGGGTACTTCAGCTAGTCCAAAAATAGATCAAAATCTTGAGGTAGTTGTGTTTGCACATACATAAATCCTACCTTTTTACTCATATAAAAGAAATGAGCATTTTTACTTTCCATGTATTATAATTGCCACGTAATGCATTCCACTGGTTTCATTCAACTGGCAAACACTTTTTGACAAATTAGCATGACATGCATGATTTTTGCCAGATTAATCGCTGTACATGTCTGTATATCATGTGCTGCCGGAATCCAGGCACATGGTCGACATTCATCCTCAGGATGCTGTCAGTTTTCATGTGAGGCCTGTGCTGTAGGCCTTTCAGGATTTCATTCAGGGTGGATTGAGTTGATTGCTATACACCACAACAGTCCAACTCTCCAGCACCCGTTCAGGGGTTACCTTGAATATTCTCCTGGTCTCAGGTTATGACAGTTAGTGGGCAGCTCCCACATTGCCTCCCACTTTAGATTTCCCACAGTGATTACAGCCTGCTATGTTTTCTCTTCCCATACATCCTTCCTGGATGGAGAGTTATGTCTGGCTTTTTAGCATCTACCTACCTGCAGATGTTACATGCAAATAACGCATCAGCCGTCTAAGCATATAAATGGACTGGACCATCCTCTCAGTCCACCCTGCTTTCAGGTTCTGATTATCCTCTGCCCCCTCAGATGATATCACAGGTTTCTCCGTCTCGGCCTATCTCGGAGAGGAAGAGGCATTAGTGGATGTTTCTCTCTAGCAGGGGCGGTTAATTCAATCCTCATTATAGAAGATAAAGTTCTGCTCCTAAAGCCTAACAAACCTGGTGTTCAGACACCAGAAGGTGGATTAGGCTGGATTACCTCAATTTGAACAGTTCACTGACCTTATGGGGGAAGCATGGAACACTCTAGATAAACTGTTCCAGATTCCAAAAGGACTAGTGAGAGTGCATTAGGTGGGAAATCACACTCCCTTCTGGGATTTTTTTATGTGACACTGTACTAAGGGGTTACTCACCAGAAGATTGTTTGCACAACTCCCCCATCAGATTCTATCTAGGCCCTTGCCCTCTAGTAGAACCTACATCCAAATCACACTGGACATGCCCGATCTTGGAAGCTATGCAGTGTTGGGCCTGATTAGTACTATGCAGTGTTGGGCTTGATTAGGTACTGTCAGTTATTTTCCATTCATGCCCCGTTAAGTTCAAGGGTGATACTCACGGTTCCTTTGGTTAACAAGGAAATAGTTATTACTCAGATTTGTTTGTTTTTTATTCTGAAGCTAATTTGGTCTCATCACTCTATCCTGAATAGGAAAACTCAACAGATTCATCTATGGGCCCAAGTTCCGTATGGAGACCCTACATTATGCTGGCAATTCAACCTGGGGATTGCTGTTCATCAGCAACATTACCTTTTGGTCTGTCCACAGCCCTCGGGTGTTTACCAAGATAATGGCAGTCATAACTGTTCATCTCAGACAAGGAGTCAGGATACTGCCATACTTGGACGACCTCCTGATATTGGCACAGTCTCAGGATGTTTTAATTCATTATCTCCAGCTTACAGTGGCCTGCCTAGAAGAGCATGGCTGGATTCTCAATTGGAAAAAGTTGATACATCTGAGAGCACCCCTGGATTCTCAGACGCAGAGGATCTTTTTGCCAGTAGAAAAGATTTCAGCTCTACATTTGCGGCTGTGTAAGTTGCTCCACAATCAAAGAGTATCAGTCCATTCAGCAATGCAGGTCCTGGGGTCCATGGTTTCCACCTTCGACATGGTGGAATACATCCATTTCCACTGCAGGCCCTATTCTGTCTCACTGGAGTGGTTAGTATCAGTGGATAAAGTCTCAGACTATCCTTCTCTCCCCAGAGGTTCGGCTCTCCCTAGACTGGTGGCTTCAGATGGCTCATCTAAACAAAGGTTGTCCGCTGTGGATCCCAAGGTGGGTACTCCTCACCACGGATGCCAGTCTTCGAGGATGGGGCGCGGTGACAAGTTATCGCACTTTCCAGGGAAGGTGGACGTCTCAGGAAAGTCACCTGCCCATAAATATCTTGGAACTCTGGGCCAGTATACAGGGCGCTAGTTCTAGCATGAGGCCTCCTTCAAGGCAGGCCTGTCCAGATCCAGTCTGACAATGGTAGTCTATCGCAACCATCAGGGAGGCACGCAAAGTTGAGCAGCCATGCGGGAAGTGGCAAACATTCTAACTTAGGCAGTATGTCATCTTCAGGCAATTTCGTCAATATTCATCCCAGGAATCCACAACTGGGAAGCAGACTTCCTGAGTCATCAGGACATACATGCTGGAGACTGAGCTCTCCACCCGGAGGTCTTCCAACTCCTAGTGGACAAATGGGGACTACCAGAATTAAAAAGTCCCCAGATACGGTTCCAGGACAAGAGACCCCTCAGCCGCCTTTGTGGATGCGCTGGCAGTGTGGTGGGATTTCAGGTTGGCTTGCCCGTTTCCTCCATCCTCTCTTCAATCAAGAGTTCTCAGTAAATTCAAGCAAGAGGGTGTAAGGGTGATTCTAATAGCTCCGGCTTGGCCCAGGCGCTATTGGTTCACTGACCTGATGTCTCTCCATAGATACTCCGCTCACACTGCCTCTTCGGTCGGATCTACCTAGTCTGTCTTTGACAGCTTGGCTTTTGAGTCGAAAGTTTTAAGAGCCAAAGGGATAACTAATTCTGTGATTCATACGATGCTTGCAGCAAGAAAGCCACCTTCTGCCCGCATCTATTACAGAATTTGGCATTCCTTTTTTCTATGGTGTTCCCATAGAAAAGTTGATCCTTAGAGCTTTAGGGTGTCTCAGGTTCTCGCTTTTCTCCAGGCTGGATTAGACCTTGGTCTCCGCCTGGCCACATTGAGGGTACAGGCTCCGCTCTCAGTTTGGTTTCAGCATAGAATTGCTCCCTTGCCAGATGTTAGAACATTTTTGCAGGGTGTTCTCCATCTGCAGCCACCTTTTTGTTCCTCCAGTGGCACCGTGGGATTTGTCTTTGGTTCTCAGGGTGCTACAGGCTCCCCCCTTTGAACCTTTGAATACAGTGGACTTCAAGTGGTTGACAGCGAAGACACTTTTCTCCTCGCTATCTCCTCAGCTCGCAAAGTCTCTGATTTGGCAGCACTGTTGTGTCGCCCCCCCCTCCCCCCCCAAATATTTGATCTTCCACCATATAGAGCAGTCCTGCGTACACAGGCAGGCTACCTTCCAAAAGTGGTATCCCGTTTTCATATAAATGAAGAAATTGTTGTATCGGCTTTCAAGATTTCAGGCCTTTCTGTTGGTGAAACTTCATTGGATGTGGTTCGAACCCTTCGTATCGATGTGGATCGTATAACTCCATCAGGAAATCAGATGCACTGCTTGTTTTGTTTGACTTTCACAAACGTGGTTGGCCAGCTAACAAACAGACTCTGGCTCGGTGGCTGCATATGACTATTTCTCAAGCTTATACACAGCCTGGTCTCCCTGTTCCCAGCAGGGTGATGGCACATTCAACTCGGTCTGTAGGACCTTCGTAGACAGGCATGACACCTCGGCTGAACAGCTGTGCAAGGCAGCCACTTGGTCTTGCGTCCATACCTTTATCAAATTCTATGCATTTGATACCCTTGCCTCACAGGATGCTTCCTTTGGGCGGTGGATTCTCCTTAAGGGAACTGCTTTAGGACATCCCCAAAGTAGTTCCTGTGGACTCTGAAGAAGAAAATAAGAGTTATGGTATAACATACCCTTGTTAACTCTTTTTCTTCGAGGTCCACAGGGCACCCACCCTGACTTCACTGGGATCTGCTCCTCCTTGTCACTGATTCTCTTTGTGTGTGTGTGTGTGTGTGTGTGTTTCTAGTGTAATGTGTACTTCCTTCTCCACTTTACTTATCCTGCCAATGGGCTTGTTTACAAAACTGAGTACCAGAGGTTGGAGGCGGGGTATATATGGGGGAGGACCCAGTGCATCCTGGGATTGGAAAGAGTTGACTGGTGCCGGGTTTCCTCCAAACCACATATTCCCTAGGTATTTCCTTTGGCCCTCGAAGAAAAAGAGTTAACAAAGGTATGTTATACCATAACTCTCTTATTTTTTGGACTTTAGTACATAGGGGTCAGATCGTAGTCCCCATTTCTGTGTAATCTGCATTGTGAAATTAGTACATAGGAACAATAAATGCCGTTTCTGCATAATTTTATGTAAAGAAACAGCTTGATACATAGGCCCCTAAATCTGGCACAAATATAAATCCCAAAGATGCTCCAAATGACAGTCTTGTAAATCACAGATTTCGGATTGTAGTTATGCAGCTTACACTCGGGGTGGGGGGGGGGGGGGGGGGGTGTGTGTGTGTGTGTGTGTGTGTGTGTGTGTGTGTGTATATGTATATATATATGTATAATATATATATATATAATTACACATACACACTAAACTGGCTGGTTTTTAGAATAAGAGATGTTGCCCATAGCAACCAGTCAGATTCTACTTATTTATCTAGCACCTTCTAGAACAGTGATTCCCAACCTCGGTCCTCAAGGCACACTAATAGTCCTAGTTTTAGTGATACCCATGCTTGAGCACAGATGGTTAAATCAAAGTAACTGAGGTACTAATTAAGTCACCTGTGCTCAAGTATGGCTATACGTAAAACCTGGACTGTTAGTGTGCCTTGAGGACCGTGGTTGGGAACCCCTGTTCTAGAAGATGACTAAAATCTGGTTGCTATATGCAACAACTCCACTTCTAAAAACCCACACTTTTAGTAAATATACCCTAGGTTCACCCAGCAATGAACTTCAACACATTTTCTATTTTCTTTGCTTTCTCGCATGTATTGAGGTTTATTGCTGGGTGGAACCTAAAACCAGATGAAGCTACATAACTACAATCTGAAATATCTGATTTACAAGACATTTGGAATATACATTTGTGCTATATACGTGTGTGTATTCTGCTGCTTTATATTTTCTCTGCTGAAAGCGCAAAAAAAAGTGCACACATAGTACAAAGTTCACTTAAGGGTCAAATAATCAATAATTATGCTCATACTTGGGATTTGTATAAATCAGCCTTTCATTGAGGATACAAATCCTAAATGCGATCATAATTAGTGGTTATTGTGACCCAGGTCACTGTATTACACTGTATGCTTTAAGGTGTTTTATTAAAATTCTAGTACTGAGATCCAGTTCTTGTATTGACTTTCAGGGAAAAAGAATCAGCCATTCCTGTGCTCAATATGTTCTTGTATCCTGATTAGCATATCATTATTGGTTTGTACATGTCTGGATTAAATAGTCTCTGATGTAACATATGTGTATGTATGGGATGTAGTCAGCATTCCGCTGTGCGCGATGCTGATGGTTGAAATACTGGCGCCGGAATCCTGACAGCATCTGGATCCCGGCACCAGAATCCCGACTGCCGGCTTCCTGAAGGTAAGTATCTGGCGTTAGGGTTAGCCATTAGGGGGAAGGTTAGGTTTAGGCACCGTGGAGGAAGTGTTAAGTGTGTTAATTACCCTAAACCTAACAGGCATTTAAAGTAAAAAATTACAAAATATATAAAATGTATGAAAACAAATCACAAAAAGGGTTCCTATGGGACCGATTCCATAGTGCTTGAAAGCTACTGTATGAAGGGGGGAAAAAAAAAAAAAGGGTCAACATACTTTGTGTTGGACGTAAATATAAATTACACACATGCTCAATTTCTGTGTCTATGGACTTTTACAAAGAAGGGGTTGAGAAAAAGTATGAGTATAAACCTACAGTTAGTGAATAAATACATTATATTAGTTTTGATTCATATAGTTGGATCGTCTATATTAGAAGTGGAATAATCACAAAGGTGTGTATTTTCTTCACAATCTACAAAAGAAAGACCTGTATCAACAGAGATGTAAGATATCATTGTTTTTTCTGTAAAACTAAAAATCTCTAATTGAAATCATGAGTAGTCTGGATAATGACCACTACCACAATTAAACTACATCATAACTAAACTGTTACATATGGGAAATACTTATCCTAAAGGATGACTAGGTGTCTAATCGTACTGTAAAGTCTATGTGCTATAGTTTATAAACTGCTCTATATTCAGAAGGGTTCTACTCAATATATAAGCCCAATGGGTAATCTATACTTTGTGGTGAAAACAGCATACACTAAACAAAAAAAAATCTATAATTTTCCTGAACAAACATACAAATCATAGGTCTGCCACGTTCCTGAGGAATAAGATCTTAACGACGAGTAATTCTTAATCTGTCCAATATAGTCTTGAAAGTGTTTTCTGTCCTCTAATGAAGTCCACTTGTGCATAAAAAAAGAAATACAGAAGATTTATTGTGTAATAAGTCTTTATAACAACATGACAAAATTAGTGTCTGGATTTAAGGATGGTGTGCTTTCCCTTCAACCAATTCATACAAAACAGGTAAGATACTCCACTCACAATGCTAAATAGAAAATCGTGTGCATAAAGGGTTTTCTTTTGTATTTGCCAGAAACCACCTCGTGGATAAAACATCTAACACATTACCATGGCATGCTGTTTTTCATCAATGGCAGTGCATACCTTACTCACACAGAAACAATCACGGTAAATCATGTAGCAGTTTCTTTGTGATACTGAATAGTATCTCCAGCCTTTAAAATGACACCTCCTCTCCCATATTCAGGATATAGCATGAAAGCAAAAGTGTGTCTGTTTAAAAAGGATGTTTATTCAAACTAATGGGCAGACTGATGACAATATACTAACACAAGAAGGGGTATAAAGATGACTAAAGCATATCACCTGGACCGCAACCCTCGGCCAATGGATACAGTTCCTAGCGATACTTTTTCTTCCACGGGAGGAAGCGATCAGTCACCCCTCTCAATTGATCGGCCAATATGTCTGCCAATGTGTACCCAGCTTTAGAAGCAAAATTGAGGGAAAAGTACACAATCTATGGTAAAAAAAAACAGGTACAGTTCAAGTGCCTGTGCCGTGCATTGTTTATGCTTAGAGGGGGTATTCAAGTAGGTGTGAGAATAGCAAAAATCCTGCACCTGCTGAGCTTTTCCTACAGGAGTGGGATTTTAATTTTTTGAGCACTGGTAGGTTTTGGGTTTTTTTGCTCACCTCCAGAGCACGACCAGTTTTTCCTAAAATCCATACATTTAGGAAAAACGGTCGGGAAATACTCTGGGACCTCGGTGGCACTTTCCTAATGATTAAGCAATTGGAAGTTTCCAATTAACTTAATTAGTCATTAATTACTCACCTTCCGAATCGGTGTCTTCTCCCTCCAGCGTTGTGACCTGATCTTCTGCAGCAGCGGTGTGTGATGGGAGTGTCATGGGCATGTCGGTGATAGTATGTTGTGCGAGTGTGTGTAGTATGTGTGTGAGTGTATGAATGTGACCCCTGTATTTGTATCAGCACCACCTGGAGGCAGCTGCAGGAAGAACTACGTCTCCCATCAGTCCCCTTGCCTTCCAGCAGTCCCCTCTCCAGTATAAAGATGGAGGGAGATGACCTGGAGCCGTGGGGATCACCGGAGACCAACGGACCAGTAAGTAGGTTTTTATTTTCTCTCTCTCTCGCACTGCAGGGTTTTCAGTGCTGAAAACCCTGTGTGTATTTTCCTTTTAATTTAATACCGTGAGTATCGGTAGCACGCATACCTGCGTTATTCCACAGTTGGCCGTGATGCCCCTAAATCTGCTACTTTATACCAATTCCTTTGCTACAAGATACAAGTTGAGGGGAAAGTATGCAGTCTGTGTAATAAGACAACAGACAGGTCCAATATAAGTGACATGTGCCATGCAGTGTTATGGCTTAACTGCAACTTTATTCCAATTCCTTTGTTAAAAAAAATCTAATCCAAAATACCTAGGGCCCCATTTACTAACCAGTTTTATCACCAAAACGTGTGATGAATTTCACTGAGTATGATAATGGTGCTCTGGCCAATCAGCTCCCAACTGTTAGAAAAATGACAGTTGGAAGCTGATTGGCTGGAGCACCATTTATCATACACAGTGAAATGTTTTGGTGATAAAACGCGTTAGTAAATGGGGGCCCTAGTACACTATTTGCAAACTAAAATGCAAAATTGGGGAAAAAGTGCACAGCACAGGAATTGCACCATATGCCGCAAAAAGGATCTGTGTATGGGAGACATTTGAAGCAAATATGGCCTAGCATGCTTCCTACAACTTTATAGTTTCTCCACGAGCCTCCTGACCTTTAACTGGACGGGACTGAAGTTGACATCATTGAAGCAATGCTGTGAGTAGCAAGGTTTTATAGCTGTCCTATAGATGTAATCTCTGTTTGAATAGTTATGAGGCAGTAGTTTGTCATCCATATCACCTAACTGGTGATATAATTAGGTCAGGCATCTAGCTATAGTGAAGTTTATTCCATGGGTTAATGTGAGGAAAAGAAACCCCCACTTTTGCTTATGAGATGTAGGTGAAATAGATGAGGTTACATAATGTCTGGACACAACTGTTAGATGCTGTGTTTTTATATTGAATAAATGTGTATTTTATTTACACAACAGTTATGCCCACTCTGAATGAATAACCTTTACTAATTAAAGCAATTTTTTTATATATTTTTGACACCCAAACTATTTGTTGGCTTATTTGCTTGTTCTTCGAGCTGAAATGGAAAATATAACCGACTACCTCCATAATAATTCACTTAGATTTATCCAAATATGGAGTCCTTGGTTCTCCCTGACTCAATCAAGCATTGCCGGAACTGCATCTAGGAATATTGTGGATCTGTTGTATTAAATCTATATGTTTCTTAATACATAAACAGTTAGAGCATTGTTATTTCAATGCCTTCTAAACCCAATCTTTTCTATTTAACCTCGGGCAAGTTCCCATACCCCCTCCCCCCGTCCCCCTTTTTCTTCCCGCAACTTTTTTTTTTAAATGTTATAGTAATTTAACAAGTCTGACATCTTTTATTATATTAATGGTTCTTTTTTTTTATCTAGCATTTTTCATATTTTCAACATTTGTTTTGTTCTAGCTGTAAGTGAGATCAGTTTTGAATTCTATATCTTGTCTTTGTTAGATATATTTCACATTGTCATTAGTGTACACTAGCAATGTAGTTTTGTTGCTTTTTGCATTAGGAAAGAAAAGTACCCTGACACACTTAAGTGCGCTTACAGCAAAGATGTATGAGGACACATCTGTAATAGGGCTATTTATGTTGTGAGATAATACTGTAGCTTCCAATTAAGCAAATGTGAAGTTATTATATTAGTATTATTAAGAATGATTAAGTGATGATGAACGTCAAAATAAAGAATATATCTAGAGGGGGCAGAAATGTGAAAGAACTGCAAAAGAAGCTGAGCAACCAAAATGTTGGCCCCAATGCCCATGTGTGGAAAGGATCATTTAAGAAAAAAAAAAGAAAGAAAACAACTTTGAGGTAAGAGAGATCTTGATGCTGAAGCTATAAAGAAGTAAAAGGGAAAAAAACGGAGGTTCATTTTGGGCGGCAAATGCAGGGGGAGGACGCTGGGGAAGGAAAATGGTGCATGGTGGGAAGTGGAGAAAATACTGTAGCTACATCACTAACTGAACAAAACAACCACAACCTAAACCCCATCAGCCATACTGTAGCATTAAAACCACTGACATGTGAAGTGAATAAGAGGTGGGATATATTAGTCAGCAAGTAAACAGTCACTTCTTGAAGTTCATGTGTTGGAAGTAGGAGAAAAGGGTAAGGATCTGAGTGACTTTGACTAAGGCCAAATGGTAGTGGCTAAGCAACTGGGTTAGAGCATCTCCAAAATAGTAGGTCTTGTGGGGTGTTCTTGGTATGCAGTGGTTAGTACTGTGATCCAAGGAAAGACAACCAGTGACAAAGTCTTGGGCACTAAAGGCTCATTGATCCGTGTATGGAGAGAAAACTAACCGTCTGGTCTGAACCCACAGAAGACATACTCATAGCACAAATTGCAGAAAAAGTTAATGCTGGCTATGTGTCACAAACCATGCTCCTCTCTGCAGCTGCCAGGTTACTTACCTGGTTCCCCACTCCGTCTCCCTCCAGCTACGCCAGCTTCCTCACCTGCCTACAGTCTCCAGTGGTGTCCCTGACAGCTGTTGGGCACTGTCATGACAGTAAGAATTAGGTGACCTGCCTTCCACCAACAGGAGACCAGTACACTCTCACCTGACATCTGTAGCCACTCCAAATTCTCCCAGGGGTTATAAAATGATTCCTTTGCACAGAGCACTTACCAGTGAAATGTTGTCCACAGCCTATCTGTGTGCTGCTTAGTGAGCTCTTTCAAATTACCTTCCTTTGCCTAGAGACTCCTAGAGCGCTTACCACCTACTGCATTTCTGGCTCCAGTATTCCGGTCCCATTCCAGTTATTCAGCATTCCGGTCTAGAGCTTCTCTGGGTTCATCATGATCCAGTATCCTACTGGTTCTACCCTGGTTGATGTACCAAAGCTCTTCCTATTTCAATCTATCTGCACCTTTGTGCCTCAAGCACTTATCCTCTGGTTCCCATCAAGACTCCGGCTGTCCCACCAGTGTCCCCCGCCGCCACCAGCCATATCTTGTCTAACAATTGAACATACAGTGCACTACTATATCTCTGTTTTAGTCCATGAGCAGGAGTTATATTAGGCCGCCCAGCTTCCAGCCGCTCGTCCCAGATCCCATTCCAACCAAAGACAAATGTGACCGTATGATAAAAAGGAGTCAGAACACACAGTGCATCGCAGCTTGCTGTCTATGGGGTTGCATAGCTGCAAACAAGTCAGAGTGCCCATGCTGATTCCTGTCCACTGCCGAAAGCACCTTCAAAAGGCACCTGATCGTCAGAACTGGACCATTAAGCAATGAAAGAAGATGGTCTGATGAATCACGTTTTCTTTTACTGTACATCATGTGGACAGTTGGATGCTTGTGCGTCGCTTCCCTGGGGAAGAGATGTATCAGGATGCACTATGGGGAAAAGACAAGCCGGCAAAGGCAGTGTGATGCTCTGGGTAATGTTCTGCTGGGAAACCTTTGGTCCTGGCATTCATGTGGATGTTACTGTACCACCTACCTAAACATTGTTGCAGACCAAGTACACTACTTTCTGGCAATGTTATTCCCTGATGGCAGTGGCCTCTTTCAACAGGATAATGCTCCCTGTCACACTGTAAAAAATAATCAGGAATGGTTTGAGGAACATGACAAAGAGTTCAAGGTTTTGAATTTTCCTCCAAATTCCCCAGATCTCAATCTAATCAAGCACCTGTGGGATTTGCTGGAAAAACAAGGATTTAAAGGATCTGCTGCTAACATCTTGGTACCAGATACCACATGATGCCTTCAGAGGTCTTGTGGAGTCCATGCCTCAACAGATCAGCTGTTTTGGCAGCATGAGGGGACCAATACAATTATTGGCAGGTGGTGTTAATGCTATGGCTGATTGGTTTACAGTATAATAGTGATGTTGTAGTGGATGCCATAGCATCAGTTTGAAATTCTGTCTAATCTGCCCACAGCCCAAGCACTCCAGAAAGTGTACTGCTGTTCAGATTGAACTTTTCAACACTGCTGTATCAATTGCGAAGATCCACCCTAATTGGCATAGTCTCCTGCTCATCATCCTGCAGAGGAACAGGAGCTGTGGCACTGACAGCTTGACCCTTTGCTACTGAATTTTTCTTGAGAGAAGTAGCAGTATCAGGTCATTGAGCCTCTATTTTAAATTTAAGAGACATTTATCAGTCCCCCGATATGACATGGTATTCCTAAGCAGGGCATTCTCTAAGTTTCATACACACGGGCACCGAGAGGGAGGGGGAGCAGGTACAAATAACCCGGGGCCGGGCTTGCTGGTGGGGCCCGGCAGAGGCCCAGGTCCCCTTCCCTCCTACATCACAGCAGCCCAGCAAACGCTGCTGTGTGCTGGGCTGCAGTGGGAGACTGCTCGCAGCTGCTAAGCAGCAGCTGGAGCAGTCTCCTATGCCTATGGGGGGAGCGATCACGCTGATCGCGCCCCCCTTTGGCTATGCACCGGGCTTAGGGGCTCACAGCGCCCCCCTCCCAAAGCGGCGCTGCTAAAAATTATTTTATTTTTTTTGGTGTGGCCACACCTCCCGTGATTAGGCCACGCCCCCTGTCACCTGGGCCCGGCGCGGCTCTTGGCGGCCCTGCATACACATGATGGAACAATTGAGCACACCCCTTTTTAGCTTTGGTTTAAAAAAACAAAAACCTTTTGTAAACTAAAGACTTCTTTGAATTAAATGGCAAAAGTGATTTAGGCAAACATAAAATATACAAATGTAATACTGTACACAAAACTCCCTAGTATATTGGGCACATATTAGAACATTTAAAACAGGAATACTACTGAGTCAGTCTAACTTCATGAATGACAAACATTTCCCCTGAGGATTTTCATTTGGTATGCAAGACAATTTATTTTACTTTGAAAAGATTACGCTGTTCCCCGGAGACATTGATATTTTCAGGCTCTGATTTGCAGTATCTTCTGGATCTTTAACCTTTAAAACCTTTTTCTTATAGGAAATGAGCTTGAAATTATAATATTTGTCTATATGAATTGAGGTAAAAGTATTTATTTCATTAATTCTGTTTTTTTTTTTTTTTTTTTAATTATGCAGAGTATAATTTACAATATATAGTCTTATTCTGTGTGGCTGGACAACTGCAGAGGGTCACTTAATTATACCTCCCAATATTGGAATAAACTGAATATGCTGGTGCTTAATAAGTAAATGTTAATAAATAAATTTAATAAAAGCAAAATTGTTACAAAAAGGCTGCACCTTAATCTATCCATACATGTGAAGGAAAATTGCTGTTACAGGCTTGTATATTCATTTATTGAGCAACACCCTTCTCAAATCCAAGTTGGTGGACGGTAAGTACACCAGGGAGGAAAGACTGGCTTTGTGGCTTAAAAATCATGAATATTGGTTAGTAAAATGAGAATATAGCTGGAGGTCTTTACTGGGCTTGGGGATTAATTTATTATTAAAACTTGTGTACAGGGTCTCCTGTAATAGGTGTGGAAATTCTATTTAAAATATGATACAATGTGAGGAGGACTCAAGGGGGGTAAACTTACTAAAGTGATAGTTTTTAGAAGTGGAGATGCAACCAATCAGATTCTACTTAACATTTAACTAGCACCTTCTAGAACAGGGGTCAAGGAACTTTTTTACCTTTTACCCCAAAATATATTTAGATACGCCGACATTACCCCCTTGATTTGAAAGGAAGGAAATCATATAGTAGTGCCCCCACAGTTATGCCCCTGTAGTACTGCACCCATAGTTATGCTCCTGTAGTAGTACCCCCCATAGTTATGCCCATGTAGTAGTGCCCCCATATAATGCCCCTGTAGTGCCGCTTGTACAAAAAAAAACATGCGCATGGAGAGAGATAGAAGCTGGAGTTCAGAAGAGAACTCTGTCTAAAGCGGCGCTGCAGGGAAGGAGCCGGGCGCCCGCTGGTAATAACTTCTCAGCGGGTGTCCGACTTAGACCCTCCCTGTGGCACAGCCGGGCATGCATATGAATCATTCTATATTATAGAATGATTCATATGCATGCCCGGCTGTCGGTCCATTACCCCCAGGAATTTAATTTTTACCCCATGTGGGGTAATTTACCCCTGTTCCCTGACCACTGTTCTAGAAGATAATAGCTAGAATCTTATTGGTTGCTATGGGCAACATCTCCACTTATAAAAACTCTCACTTTAGTAAATTTACCCCAAGGGGTTGTTATTGGTTGATTATATTCATTTCTCTCTGATTTGGCTTTTTAGTCTTGGTGTCTAGGATTCTCCCTGTTCTGTTTCCTAAACAGAATACTGTAAATGCGTTTTTCTAATTTGACTTGCAAAAGAAAGAAGATTTCCAAGTGTTTACAGGCCTAGCTACAGTTTTCTTGGGGGCTGTCCCAAGACATAATGATCTGTCCACGTGAGTCGGACTTTTATGAAAAATTATGTGTCCATGCGAGTTCGATCAGTGAAAATTAATGTTTGTTCATTGTCTGATACTCTCAATTAGAGCAAAGAATTTGATTTATTCAAATAGATTTCAGCAAAAGGAGGACATTTTCTTCTGCTTAGATACAGCAACTGAGATATCTTGCAATATAATATTTTGATCTTCAATATGTAAGTTATAAGCCTTTCTGTAAACCATTAGAATTTCCCCTTCAACTCTGTAATCTAAGAATTTGGCAAAGACTCCTTGCGGCCTGTTTGTGTTGCCCTACCTCTCCTGATGACGAACGCTATTTATTTGAAGAATGTCAGTTTGGTTCTGTAGTCCCGTGGCTTTAGGAATGCCTATGTAGAGATAATTGAGTAGATTTGGACCCTGGATAGATTCTGAGATTTCAATAAAACTTAAATTGGTTCATTCTTGTTGCTTCTCAAAGTTATCTACTGTTTCCACAGCAGTCTGGTTAGTTTTGTCCTTCGTTTCAAATGTAATATAAGGACTGTGCCGTCTGTGTGACTGGTGCATAGTTTTCAGTAAAGGAATTGATTCTGGAAGTACTGGAATCTATATTTGCCATTGCTGTACTATATAAAAAATGGATGGTTTCTTTTCAACCAAAGGCATGATTATGTGCTAGATCTCCATTACCGTTTGCTATAGGTGATGTTGAGGTGCTGAAAGATATATCGGAGCTCTTGTTTGAGTAATGGGAGTCATTATGATACAAGCTATGGTAAGGCGGGATGAGTTTGCCATAGTTAAAAAAAAAAAAAACCTAACCTTGATCCTAATATTCTCTCTAACTACCGACCTATCTCTCTCCTCCCTTTTGCCTCCAAACTCCTTGAGCGTATTGTTTACAACCGCCTCACCACATTTCTTTCCTCCCACTCCCTCCTTGACCCTTTTCAGTCTGGCTTCCGCTCTCTCAACTCCACTGAAACTGCTGTCACAAAAGTCAGCCCTATACCCTCTAGTGCTTCTCCCTACTGTAATTTAATTGATCTCTTACTCCCCAGTAGGGCAACTAACACTCGGCTGCTTATGTGGGCGTAAAGGTCGCTAATATAGCAATGTTTATTATACATGTCCATGTCTTGCTTTGTATTGTATTGTAAGTCACTGGTTACTTATTTGTTTATGTACTTTGTAAGGCGCTACGGAACACTTGTGGCGCTATATAAATAAATAATAATGATACACAATAAAAGTCAGTTATGAGGCTACAAAGAAAACATTTGCGTAGCAAAACAACAGAAGGGTTGAGTGGGAAGAGAATGGAGGATAGCAAACTCACAAGAATGAGAGAAGAAAGTAATTGCAATATGGGACCACAGGAACCATGGTTATTATAAAACGGGTTAGTGAGTAATTGGTGCAGTTTTTGAAGTTATATGGAGTCTGAGATATAGGGAGAAATGTATTATTAGAGGACATATTGTGGCCCTAAAGCAGCTCCCTCACCTCTCATCGAGACAAAGCAGGAACCAATAATGCCAAGATGTATTAACATCTTAACCATCAGAGTGATGGCAAACTCAGCAAGTCCCGTAGCTTAGTGGTGCTGTGTTATGTCATGCCTACTGGGTGGCCCCAATGCACGTGCACCAGATCTGTTCCCAGCCAGCCACCGCCTAGTGCCGATATTTCCACTACCAGTCTAAGCTTAATGGGCCTAGGGCTGGTTAACCATTTAAGGGGGAATCACCCCATCTGTAAAAGAAAAATGTTTTAAATAATAATGAACAGTTTTTCAATGATTTACAAAAATAAGCAAAATGGGTACCTCAAAGTCTGCATTTCAACTAAGAGGGAATAAAGTATTAGGATTGTATATCCAGAATATTACATGACATTATAGGTTTTTCACCTTGTCTACCTTTTCAGTGCATAGATCCATTATCCAGGACTTGATGTAGTCAGCATCCCGGCATGCGGGATACTGACAGCCGAAATACCAACAGAGCCAGGATTCCTGCACTAGAATCCCAACTGCCGGCATCCCGAAGGTACAGTAAGTATCGGGCGTTAGGGAGAGGGTTAGGAATTAGGTGGAGAGTTAGGGTTAGACACTAGGGGGGAGGGTTAGGTTTAGGGTGCAGGGAGGGGGAGGTTAGCTTTAGGCACTAGGGGGGAGGTTAGGGTTAGGCACCAGGGAGGTAGGGGGTAAGGGTTAGTCCTATCTTCATTCCTTATGGGTGTCGGGATGCTGTTGTCGGTATTCTGTATGAGATATGCTGACAAACATCAGATTCAGTAAAATGTCTTCTGATTCAAAAAAATGCTTTTGCTCATAAAAAGAGAAAATTTTAAAAATTCTTAATGCGACGTGTTTAGAACATAGTGTAAATAATTTAGAACTACTGTAAGCGATGCTTTGTGAGCCATATGATCTGTAAGCATCTATACATCAGACCTAAAAGCTAACATGGTATATAATTCATTTGTTAATAATTACACTTTGATAAGACATTGATGAGAGAATGCAAAAGTATCTTGTTAAATCAAGGCTTTAACTACAAACAATACTTTGTCCAGCGTTGTGGCCAATAGGCAGAAACAAAAGCAATACGTGCACCTCGTGGAGAGTGAGGTAGTATATATTTGTGAAACACAGTGAGCTACATATTGGGGAGTCAGTGTAACTCTTACACTTACCGGAGCAGGTTAATGGACATATGATTATATTATATAACATGAAACTTACATTTATTTTATAATCCTTTTCTATATATAAATTGCAAGTTTATATTATTGTGTTTAGTTGGTTGTGCATTTTTTTATTTATACAAATAACAATCTAGGCTAGTAAAAAGGAAATGCATAATGCTATTAATGTTGGAGATGAGTACTCGCGCTGTCTCCTTGTCTGATTCGGTTCCCATAGTAACAGAGGCAAGCTCACTGCGCATGCGTATCCTCCAGGTCAATGCGTTCCCTGTGCATGCACGGCTTACCACACATTCTTCTACCTCCATAGGAGTAGGACATGCTCACAAGTGTCCCTGTGTGTCACTGAACCTACAGACGCTTACCACTGTGTCACCACGCTTAGCATTGTGTCACCACAGCTTGTTGAACTATAAATCCCACTGTCACCACTGTGTGTACTTTATCCTGAGTAAAGCCCATATACAGCATGCTAACTCTATTAACTCGCTCCTGGCTGGATCTGTATCATACTGCATGTACCTGAGTTGAGCTGCATTAATCCTGTGTTGGCTCACACCATGTTGTTCTCACTGGTTAATAGACCAAAGATCAGGTTAAGTTATTCAACGTGTGGACTGACCTCCCTCACACACTGCTGCCACCTATATCAACAGCCATAGGTTCTGCCAGTAATTATATCTGTCATTTTTTTTATCAACAAATATAAACAAAGTTAACAAAGAAATTTAGAAATACCATGTCATGATAATTCTCATCGCCTCTGGCCATAGAAGATTATACAGTATGTATCCATATGTAATAGGATATATATTTGGTAATCCATTTTAGTTTACATAAGCCTGATTGATTAATGGGTCTATAAAATGCTTGAACTTCAATTTCAAGGTCTATATGTCATCTCAAGTTAGAAAAGAAAAATCTATAAAGTACGTTCCCAGCACAAAGTAATCTGAGGAGAAACCAAAATGAAAAGTGCAAATGCTCATAGGAAAGAACTGTGAAAAGCTTTTCTGTGCTCATTGGATGTTACACGTTGAGTTGTAGAAGGTGCCACAGATAATGGGAAGAAAATTGCAATTATGAATTCATAATGGTGTATGTGTGTTAGATCTGTGAAATTGCACATTACATTATTCTATTCCAGTGTATATAAACTTAAAAGTTCCTATACATTCTACATAGTGTACCTGCCAATTGACACTGTGGTGGCATGTGGTTTAGGACTGTACAATGCAATCTCCCATTGATTGTAGCTCCATTATTGGTAAATACAATTACTGTGTATTAGTCCACAAGATATCCTTGTTCATGTGACATTTCAAGTTTCATGGCTTGCTCAGAATACTACTGGATGGAGTGAGCTGACCAGTAGCCATGTAGACCCTGCCTAATGAATGTCATCTGACTATTGATTGTAATGCCCTAAATGAAACTCGTTGAAGATGAGAATCAGTGAAGATATTCAAATGTAGTTCAATGTTAATATACAGCACAAGTGAAAGCTATTTTTTGTCCAGTCAGTTTGATTCCAGGCATCGGGTCTGGCGGTGGCTTACACCACCAAGAGATACCATAGTTTGTTTTTTTAGAAAAGCTTGTTGCTGTTACTTGTGATACCCAATAGATCACTTTTGAGGAGGTTGATGTACACAGTTTAACAACCTCAAGCAGAGAAGAGAAATGATCTCCATAAAGAAGTCACTAAGAAATTACACCACCAAATGTTTGTAGTTCCCTTTTCAGTCTCCAAAGATGGCAAAACACCATGGAGAGTCCTGAATAAGGCCATAATCTACTGGTCTAAGAAATGTACTTGACCTCCATGAAGCCTCCCAGTCTAATATCTCAAATTGGAAAAATGGCTCAGCCAGCCAGAGGTCTCACCAGCACCAGACTGGAAGTCCTATAAACCAATATAGAAAACATTTGCCTACAACAATTGTTTTCATTCTTATTTGAATAGTTTGTTTCACGTTGTGAGTGAGATGCCTAAATTATGCCTTCAAAATCTTGTGTTTCCACTTATTAATCTGCCTAAACTTTAACATAAGACAATGTGTACTTACTCTAGTTAACAAGATTGTCCTATATTGAATCAAGCTAGACTAGTGAGTTCAGCACTAGTACCACCTCAGTTAACTCTCGTCGCTTTACCTCTATTGCCCCATTCTGCCAGTCACTGCACTGGCTCCCTATAACACTCACATACAAAGCTCCCAACCTCACTGTTCCTCCCTGTTCAGGATTTTTGCCGGTCCACTTCTACCCTCCCGCGCTACATTAGACATTCATCCAGCATACAAGCTTGCCCTTAAAACTTTTTTTTCATTCCAGCTTAGCACCATTCCTACTAACTGTGCAGTTACAGCCCTCCTCTTCTCTGCACTGGTGTCCTTATTTTGTCCTCCCATATCCCCTATAGATTGTATGCTTGTGCGAGAAGGGCACTCTCCCTTTTTCCTTATCTACAGTATATGATTATGCTAATTGCACATTATAATTATGTATCTACCAGTGACGTGCAGTGAGGTCAATGGCTGGGGAGGCACACCTCGAGATGGGCCTGAGTGCTGGGAGCCTGTCTCACCCCCTACTCACTGTAACTCTCCCCTCACTACACTAAGCTTCAGTATACATTGATTTTCCTAACTGCATCACTGTGTCTTCTCTTGCTGCTGCTGACTGAGTTCCAATGTCTAAACACCTCAGTGCACCTCCTGGTCACATGAAACATCCAAGATGCCTATCAGTACTCAAGGTACGCCCCCCCACCCTCAGTGGCATGCCTCTATTAGCTCTCTTCCTGTGCAGCTTACTGTCCGTGATGTGGCAACACCCCCAGCTCTGCAAGAAGTGTCTGGCTATATAGAAGTGAGGCTGAGCTGTTGCTGCCTCATCTTTTATCTCCCTGCAGTCCCAGTGAGCACCACAAAGCTGGCGAGTGTAAACTATAAAATGATTACAATAAACAAAGAAAATGTTTATAAGCTATAAATATTATTTGTAACCATTTTATATCAAATCTCACGAGCATGACAGGGTAGGCTCTGCCACCCCTGCCTACCCTGACTGCACGTCCCTGGTATCTCCGTATGTGAACCGGTACTTAGTTCTTTGTTCTTAGTTTCCCCTCTAAACTTCTGACTTAACATTTCTTGGTGTTCTATCACCTGCAAAAGGTCCATCCCTACATCCATGGTGCCTTTTTTCATTAGTTGCCATTGACTCACCTGCTGCACTTACCTTATATAGAAATATGTTTATACTTGACTTTTTTTCTGCAGTTTTACACTTTATTTTTGAGGCAGTGATTTCTTTTTTCAGGGCTGGCTGCAGCCCTCTCAGTAAAATCTGTAACTGGCAGCTCCCCGCTAATCACATAATGGACAGGCTGTCCCAGGGTGAGATGTTTTCTTACCCTTGGACTGCCAGTACAGACTGCAATTAGCACTTCCAATGGGAAGTCACTCCCCTGCTATAATGTCAGCCTAATCTGGCTTCTAAGGGCTGCAGCTGACGCAGTCCCTAGAAGCCGGCTTGTTGATAAGTGCGCATGACCAGACTTCCTGGAGGATAGCAGAGGACCCTTGCACCACCAGACCTGTGTCCACTGGGATTTTACAACATAGCATTCTCAGGTACTTTGTCTTAATTTCACTGCTCTCTCACTAGCCAAGGATCCATGCTGATACCCTGCAATGCATAGCAACAGGGCAAAGCTGTGAACCAGGGCTAGCAGCAGAAGTAGCTATATGTTCCTTAACTGTGCCATTGCATAGGGACTCTCATCTCCAGTCTGATATTTCTATAAGACTGGGGAAAGCAGATCCCAGTGTATCTAAATGCACGGATACTGCTTTTCACTCTATACTATATATCATTGCAGCAAAATCTACCTGACAAACTAATTTCCCAGCTAAATGAGGGACGCCTCACCCAATAAATTATTTTGCGACATCAGGTCTGGTTCAAGGTGCTAATTTTTAAACTGTGTTTTTTTTCACAAATATTTTTTTATTTTCACCTATATGTTCGCCAATATATGCCTATAAGCATATATAATCACTTATTAGCACATCTTTTCCAATTATCATTGTTTTTCTTATTAAATGTTAGTGTATATTTTTAACTGTACATTTACTGTGAGATACCAAGTTTGTGTCCCTCATATAGTAGAGGACATATGTATTAAATACCTACAGATTCCATCCATAATATACAGTCCAGACTAATGTGATTGTTGTATGTATTCTACATTAGTTATTATTTTCTCTGGACAGAAAATAAATCATGCTGTTAATTTCATTTATTTTCTTTTTTTTTGTATCTCACTAGAGGATATTTTTCCAATGGTTTCGCATGTATCTTTATTTATTCAATAATCTTAAGCAATTTTTTTAATTATCATTATTTTTGTCTTGTTCTCTGGCACTTTGTGGTGTATTGTTATATTTATTGTGAGATATCAAATACATAGGAATTGCATTGTGCTGCCTATTAATGTAAACACATCCCTTTGTATCTCACAACAGGATATTTGTCCATTGAATTCTTTGAACTTAAACGCTCTTAACATACTGTGACCATATCACATATTTTACAATGAAAAATAATAAAAGTTAGATTTTATCTATCATATACATGAGTTGTGCCCCATAAAAGAGGAGTACTTTCTTTCTCTTTTTTTCTTTAAACATTGATAAGTGCACATGACCAGACTTCCTGGAGGATAGCGGTAGGAGCGGCCGCTGGCTCCACCTATCAGAAAACTTTTAGAACTCAGGCCAGAAAGCTGCTATAGATGAAGCATAAGTTTCAAAGTGCCCAAATTTATTCTATGATCCCTACTCCTCCCTGCGATCACCAAGCAACAGAGAACAGAATTCACTTCCTCCCACCTGTTTTTTTCTTTTTCATCAAATTGCTGCTACTGTGCAATATGGAATTTATAACAAGCATCCTGTACAACTCCGCAATATTGTTCAACAATGTGTAGCTGCCTTGGAGAAGCTATATTAATGGCTGTATAATGTTCTAATCTCTGAGAGTTTTCTCTCCATGTAGCATTCATCTAAGGTTCCTGTAATGGGTTCAGTATGATTTACCACCGGCTGCATGGCCGGCGGTTGTAATCCCAACAGCGCCATCTCGGCAGAGGAGGAAATCCTGATCGTCCTCAGGTACCTATAAACTAACCTAATTCCCCCCCCCCCAACCATAACCCTCCCTTAGGGGTGCCTAACCCTAACCTCCCTCCTAAGTGCCTAACCTAATCCCCCCTTCCCCGCTGCCTAAACCTAAGTCCCCGGGGGGTACCTAACCCTAACCTCCCCCCAGGGGTGCCTAACCCTAACCTCCCCCCGGGGGTGCCTAACCCTAACCCCCCTTCCCCTAGCCTAAAACCTAACCTCCCGGGGGGTGCCTAATACTAAATCCCCCCCGGGAACCTTAAACCCAATTCCCACCCCCCACCCCACCCCGCGGCTGTCTGCCATCGGTAAGCTGGGTGTCAGGCTCCCAGTGTTAGGGAAAATGACAGGCGTCGGGATTTCGACGCCTGTCATTTAACCCTTGCCGGGATTATACAGTCGGGGAGCTGGCTGTTTCCCCCTCTAATAACCATAAACTCTATGGGGCTGATTCTGAGTCCTACGCAAAGTTGGCTGTAGGTGCGGAAGTCAGGATTCTTGCATTAGCATAAGGTAGTAAATCTAAGGACTAATGCAGATATTTGCATGTCTGCAAATGGTTATCTGTGCCATCAATTGACTTTAAGCTTGCTGCCACAATTACTATTAGTATTGGCACATGCATCAGCCCCATACTAGCTGCAGGAGATCCATCAGAAACGGGTGTCACTTCTTTGTATGCACTACTCAGAATCACTTTAGTTACATGCCCACTACACTGCCACGGAACTCCTATAAGACAGGGCTCTTGCATATTGCATTCCTGGAAATGGGGGAGTGTCGCTCAGTTTCCTGGCAGTGCCGGCACCAGGGTCCGCATCCTAGGACGCAGATTTCCTGGCCTTGCAAATGGCCAGTAGTCGGCCAGGGTGAGTAAGCTTCGGCCTACACAGCCAGTCCAAAGCAGATGATCCGAAGCAGAGTTTACGGACACTGCACTCAGATTGCAGATACATACAGGGCGCATCTATTTCCTACAGACACCTTAGTTGGAGTGTATTGCACAGCCTCTTCCCTGCAAGCTGTGCAAGGCGTCCACATCTGAATCAGGGCCATTGTCTCTTCTTGCCACTTATTCCACCCGTCCCTTTAACTCCAACCTATCTGACCCAATTTAATTAAATTCATTATATAAAAGAATTGTCACTGTGGCGTGTATCATTAAGTATTATTATTATTATTATCAGGGCCGGTGCTAGGTGTCTCGCAGTCCTGTGTTCCCCTTCCACCCCTTCCCTCACTACTCCCCCCCCCCCTGAGCTCAAAATAATAATGGCAGCAGGTGGGTGGAGGGCGGGAATCTTCTACAGCGGGACCTCAGCGGCCTTGTGAGGATGCACGCACGGAGTGTGCCTGGAGCCGGCCCTGGTTATTATTATTATGTAACAGACTATATACTCTGATGCAATTATTACTGTTGCATATCCCTTTTTACATGTTCTCAATATGAAGATTTACACAAAAGAAAGGTTTTGTACCTCACACCCTGTACCTAACACCCTATCAGATTAGAACAAGAAAGTGCAGTTACAAAAAAATAAGTCTGTTGAATTTTGTTTCCTGCTGTTGACAAGACCAACGTAAGGTGAAAGTCAATGGATTTTGGTATTTCTTGGGGGATCTATTTCTGGATACTAGCAATGCCAGCGGTACTGGGCTAAAATTAATCAGATATTATAACTTTTACACTTGTCTGATTAGAACATTTTAATTCAACACTGGATTTGGGTAATATAACTGATTCAGGAGTTAGTAAAATGCTTCAGTTTACTTGAGACTTTGACAACTTTCCAATTGAAGCTGAATCAATTCTAGTCTAATAAACTTTAAACCTGTTAGAAAGCAAAGACAAATTCCATTATCTGAGAAGGTACAGCAATGGACTGATAAAACCCACAGTGCAAGGAAAGATTACCCAATACAAAGTATACCACTAAATCAAGTCAGACTGGTACAGGCACACTGCGATGTTACAGTGTATCAGATGACTGCTTCCCATTGATTTTTCTTATGGATTTACAGGGACAATTGTTTCGTTTTTTTTTTTCTCTTGGTTTATATGTTTGACATTTAACTTGTTTTAGATAACAGCCTATATATTTTGGTTTAGTCATGATTAAGTTATAAAATTGTGAGTTACATCTGTAATAATGAGTAATTATAAAATATCAGTTGCTGGAAAATAACTCATTATACAGTATGTATACAGTAAATAAGTATAAGAAAGAGGTTGGTGTCAATAATTAAGTAAATATTTTTTTTAACTGGATAAACTGATAGCTGAACCTGTCCAATGTGTCAAATAAAATAAATGTAAATAAACAAAAACCTCTTCTACCAGCCATGATTTTGCTATAACATAGTATTTCTTCAGTATTCTTAAATTGGGTACACACTCGTAAGATCTATCGTCTAATATATAGTTTCGATATGTATCAAAACAATATATCGTACACATCGTATAGTGGGCCTGATTCAGGGTAGAACGCAAACAGTTTGTGCACTACTCCGATGTTAGAAGATTGGTGCATGCGCATGATCTGTACTGCCCATGTGCTGTGCTCCTACTGCGAGATCTCTCACAGTTACCCAAAGCTGCAGCCTTGTTGACAGGCTGTGGCTGTTTGAGGATGGGGAGTGGGTGGGGCCGGCCTGTGTTTCCAAAAATGGGGGTATGTCATGCCCGTTTTCTTCGAGTGGTGAGGTCAGGGACTCCATCTTTTGACGCAGAATTCCTGGCTTTGGCTACGTATGTGAGACAGCCATCTGCATCAGATGGGACAATGCAATGAACTTTGTGGTAAAAGATTAATTGGATACAATCCTCTGAAATTATATTGTGCCGTCATTCCGAAGATTGCATAGTGTATACACTCTACACTGTGTGTTCTGAGGGGATGTAGTCAGGAAGCCGATTATCTAAATGCCGACCTCCAGCTTCCCGACTGTCAAATCCCGGCAAGATACTAATGACAGGCGTCGAAAACCCAATGCCTGTCATTAGACCCATGCCGGGAGCCCGACATACCGAGCAAAGGTAAGCCAGGCGCGGACAGCCACGTTGGGGGAGGGTTACATTTTAGGGCTCCCAGGGGGACATAGGGTCAGGTCCCCCCCAGGAGGGTTAGGTTTAGGCTAGGGGAAGGGGGGTTAGGGTTAGGCACCCCCAGGGGGAGGTTAGGGTTAGGCACCCCCTGGGAGACTTAGGTTTTAGGCTGCGGGGAAGGGGGGGTAAGCACTAAGGGTGGAGGTTAGGGTTAGGCACCCCTAAGGAGGGTTAGGGTAGGGAATTAGGTTAGCAGTACTTACCTTAATTAGTGATCAGGATCTTCACCCCTGCCGGGCTTCCGCTGTGGCCAGCGGTAATACCTACTACACCCGTTCTGAGATATAGTGAAATTGGGATAACTGCCGCAATGTTTATTATATCGTATAGTGTGTACCCAGCTTTAGATGTTGGGTATGTCTGCCTTCACTGTATTATGCAATGCGGAGCAATCCAAATGGTGTGCTGCAACTAGACTGTGGTGTTTGCGGCATTGCATTGAAGTTAGGGACAGATTTTAAAAGGGGGGGGTAATATATAGTGACCTAGCACCCTTTGTCAGCTTGGCATGCCCACACCATGACTTGGCCATAGCACCTCATAATGATTTTATTAATTTTTTTCCCCATAAAAGTATATCTGCAGACACCAATGAGCAGAATATAATGTATCTTATTTTTCAAAAGCAGCATCAGGAGGAGAGGGGAGCACATTACAGGACAAACGTGTAACTGAAATTAAAATACAGTTTTAGGTTCAGCGTTTAACAATTTCCAATGTTGGAATAATTTAAAAATTGCCCTGGTGTATCATTCTCTTATTCTCCTCCCCACTGCGTTGGTGATTGTCTCCTCTCTGTATTGCCATAGTTATAATTTGTATTGTAAAGTCTTGAAACAAATTACTTAAGAGATTTTAAAAAAATGAATTGCCTCAGAAAAAGACATGAATATATACCCAATGTTTAACACTAAGCTTAGATCTGATATTTTGTTTATTATTGGAGACTAAAGATACATTTGTGAGTGTTATTTACATCTGCGTCTTTGTTTTGTAGATTTAACTTGTTTTGTAGATGATTAACTATTTCAATTTGAAAAGTAGTTTTTAAGCTCTGAGCAATAACAGTTGGCTGCCGGCAAAGTTCTTTCTTGAATCAAGGAATTAATTTTATACTGAGTGGCTGAAAATCTAAATTTAGCAAAACAGCATTCATAGGTACTAGTCTTAAAGAATAAGGCACTCTAATTGCATGTGTTGAGAGAGGTCTGACTGTGGTCCAGTTGCACTGCATCCACATGAACACTGATGTCTGAACAAACCCTAATGCAGTAGTAGTATTCACAACTATGGGCCTGATTCAGAGCCGCTCGTAAGCGGCCGCTCGTTCGCTCTGAGCGATGTTTGCCCAACTGCGCATGCGTACGGATCGTTATACGCATGCGCGAAACAGTCAGTGCGGTCGAAATTCATGTGCTCGCAAAATAGCGAATGCGTGATAATTTGAGTGACAGAAAGAGGCGTATGTGGGTAGTAACAGGGGAAGGTGCTTGAAAACGGGGAGTGGAGATCCGAACGCAGGCGTGCTTAAAGGTCAAAATGGGCGTTTTATGGGTGTGCATAATTAAAACATCAGCGTCATTGACCACGTCACTGGGTTATTTAATAGCCAGAACTGCTCGCAAAATTGTGGTAGCAAAAACCAACCCCAAGAATAGCGAGCAGTTCATACCCTGGTCGATGTACTCGATTAATCTAATAAATAGCGGACATGACGTAGAATGCGAGCGGCCAGGGGGCGTAGTTTCCCAAAAAACGACCGCAAGTTTTGTTCGCTCGTTCAGACCTAGAGGCGTGAACAGATCGCAAAGAGCAAACGGTTCATTTGAATAGCCACCTCTATTTTCTGGACGAGTGAGCGCTAATTGCGTCCGGCTCTGAATCAGGCCCTATGTTTTTATATTAGTACCCATAAAAAGTTATTCCCCAGTAGAGTCTTTCCTTAGTTAATTTGGAAATGTAGGATTTATATTAGAGATACAGTTTAGTTCTTTTCTCCTGTGTCAGCAGTGAGCAATGAACGGGTTGGGTACGGGATGCCAGCGGTCAGAATCCCGACGCCAGCATCCTGACAGGGTTAGTATACCGACACCTGGCAATTAGTACCCTAACCCTATCCCTACTCCTAAACCTAACCCTCCCCCCCGCAGACTAAAGCTAACCCCCCGGCAGCCTAATCCTAACCTGCCCCCCCGTAGCCTAACCCTAACCCTCCCCCTAGTGCCTAACCCTTAACCCCTAACCCTCCTCCTAGCCCCAATACTTACCATCAGTATGCTATTGGTCAAGATGGTGGCACCAGAATTCTCACTGGTCTCGGGATTTAGGTGCTTGCATTCTGAACACTGGCATCTCGACCTCCAGGATCTCAACTACATCCCCAATGAACTTATGATACAAAAGGTAACAGGTAATTTCATAAATAGTTGTCTAAAAAAATATTTAAATAGTCTTTTATTATTTTAATTAGGTAGACTGCAATCCTGCCTGACAATCTGTAAATAAACCCTGGGCTGGTACATGGTCTAGTATGGCTAACTTGAGTGTAAGTTGACAGGTTTTGCCTTTTGGTTGAAAGTTTTCTGCTCTCTAACTGCCACTTGTTACAGGGAACCGGATGAAATAGATATCAGAGACATGACTGTACTGTTGTAAACGGGTGCGGAGATGGGGAGTGGGTACAAAGTACACGTTTAGTCTTTGCTTTTGCCAAAAGTTTACACTTATATTTGAGCAACAAGATAGTGCCTTATACCGCATATCCACTAGCAGATATTGAGCGATTGCACGATTACGACATCGTAATCATGTAATCGCTCATTAATCGTGCACTATAATGTCGGTAACAACCAGCAATGCGCGCTTCTGCTGGTCGTTTCCGACATCAATTATCGGCTGAACATGCCGGTCAATCTGTCAATAATGGCCATGTTCAGGGATGATGGACGGTGCCTACACTGAATGACTAATCGTTCAGTGTTGGCACTGCAGGGGATGGGGAACGATGGTATGATTATGATGTCGTAATCATACTGTTGTTACCTCATTTGCTAGTGGATGCGCGCCTTTACTCTAAATGAGTTTGCATGGCATATTTTGTTTACTTACTGTAAACAAGGTTGTTTACATTTGTGGTCTACTACTGAGGGGTACAATGCAAAAGTGAAAAATCCCTTATCAACTAAAAATTTGTATCATTGTCTAACTTGCATTAGCAGTTACATCTAACTGCTTGATTGGTGCACATTACAGCACATTACTGCACATCTGTACAATACCTTGTTACTAAACATCATTATTCTATATAATATAAATGATATACAGACTGTGCTGATTAATAAGATATGCAACACTTGTATATCTGTATGCACCTGAGCCTGTATATGAAGCACAACAGAACTTGGAATGAAAAAAAGCTCCGGCCGCTACATTGTAACATTGCACACAGATATATAAGTGCTGCATATCAAATTAATCCGCACAGTCTGTTGGTGTGTCCAGGTCGCATTACATTGCTACTTTGATGCATTTCCCACAAAAAAAGATGCAAAGAAGACACCCAGCGCTAGCAGAGCCTCACGGGACCTGGCGCGCCAAGAGGGGTTTTTAGCGTGACTGCAGCAAAGATGTGTAATGACAAATCTGTAATGTCGACAGTGTTGAAATCTCAACTGTGCTTTTGGTCTAATTCTATTGCCTAGCGCTAAACCTAATGGAAATGTTGACATTAACGATGTTGACATATTAACCATGTTGACGTCATAAATGTCGATATAATGAATGTCAACGCTGTAGCTGGAGACATTTTGATTGCGTACCAGCAGCAACCTTGCTGTAACAGCCTGCAGCTGATCATAAGCTGGTTACAATGGCAGCCTTCATTCATATACATATATTTATTTAGAGAATGTATTGTATAGGAATAAAATGTCCTACAGATCGATGTATCTTTGATTTACTGGATACTGTATGTGTGGTACCTAAATGTCCATATGGAGTTTGTTTTTGTGACACCCTCCTTTCCAAATATTTATATTTGGGTCTATTCATGCTACCATTTGAACCCTGATAATTAACATTCTAACTCGCCGCGGAAGCCGGAGCAATTCATCATTGCTCCGAAACGGAGATAACTGATCCAAAAATCAGCTGTCCCCGCGAGTGGCTACACTGCTTCTTTCGGAGCAGTGAATCTTTTCCTTTTTGGAGCAGTGACACTAGTGCACATGCGCACAAGAGCCCCTACGTCGGCGGAAGGAGCTGGAAAGGGGTGGAGGGATCCAAAAGGACCCCTCTTCGCAACCTGGGACTCCTTCCCATAGGGAAAGAGCGGGTTGTGAGCCCGGAGCGGGAGCACTCTCCATCTGAAGATGGTGAATGGTCCCGTACTCAAGCTCCGAAAATATTGTATTTTCGGAGCTGGATGAATTCTGTCCCCATACTAGTGTATGGGGACAGGGGGCCATTCCGCGAAAGGAAGTTAAGTAGGAGATATCTGTGATATCTCCTGCTATACCTACTTGATGAATGGCCTCAATACTTCATTTCTACAATTGTGCATTTACAAATTAAGTGATGATGAATAGGCCCATTGTCCCGTATAAAAAACACAAGTGCCATGGTAAATGCCTCTAAGGTTCCATGGGAATTTGGTCATTTACCATTGTAATTCTGTAAGGATCACCTTAGTACTTTGTTGTACCAAATACAACTTTTTTTTTGTTGTTGTGTATTTGCATTTTACAAAAAACTGATCAATGGCAACACTTATTTAAAAATGTGTGTATGAAATAATAGCTATTATAACTAAGGTAATTTTATCTTTGTTTTAAGGTTCTTGAAAACTTATTTTAATTCGTATAAATCATGTATGATAGAAGGGAGGTTTTGCAACTAATGGGGAGTATTTTGCCATGTGTATATTGTTATTAAAAAGGAATTAAGTAATAAACTTTGTCAGGCTCTGGCTTACCTCTGGAGATTTTACATGTCACGCCTGTGATAAAGGTGGCCCAGGGACTCGGGAGCTGTGCTATTTGGCAGGTACAGATTTGTTCTCAACTAAGAGACATTTTAAAGTAAATTACCCTTTCTCACCTTTACTCTCAGGGCCGATAAGATGATTTTTTTCTGAGAAAGCCATTATACAATCACTATCTGCGAAGCTCAATGTGGTAAGTTTCTAACAGCCAAGACCTATAGATTGTTAATGCCTCACAATTTCCAGAAACATCCAATTGCTCAGACTTAATAATTCCTGCGTACTTCAAATGAATCATTTCTACGCTCCTCATCAATCATTCCCTACTCACTTGAAGTGTAACAATAGACCAACACAGCCAGTTGCCAGTGCAGTGTTGGCTGTTGGACAATGTCTAATTTGCTAGTTCTGAGTAGCTTTATTCATTATTTTCATTAGCCGCTCAGTATCCCACTTATAAATCTGAGGCATGAAATGATGTATTAGAATTCACTCTGACTCTGAAATCTAAATGAAATAGAACTGGAGTGTATGGACTCCGACAAGCAGATAAAGGTACCTATTTTCCTGCCTGAGCTATACAGAAACACTCATGGCCAGTCTTGAGAAACTTAATTAATTATTTTCATCAGTTGCATAGTATTTCATTTATAAACCTGAAGCATGAAATTATTTTTTTTAAAGACTCCTAGGAGAGAGACAGAGAGTCAAGAGACAAGAGAATGAGAGAGAGAGAGAAAATGAGAGTGAGAGAGAGATAATATAGTGAGTCTTCCAGGACCTGGGAACAAATGCTTGTCTTACAGATGTACTTCAGTAATATGATTTTTCTTAACATAATAATAATAATACTAGTAATAATAATAATAAAAAATTTGACTGTTATAAGGCATCTGGGAATGGATGTTGTTGAATAACAAAGTCTTAATTGTTAGCACAGGAGTATTTGTTGGTGGCTAGTATGTGTATACATAAGCTCAACCAACCATAGTCTCCTGACAGCCAGAGAGCGATCTTAACTTTACACTTTAAGATTGACGAGATCAATTTTGAAGCATTTCTGCCTTCATCTACCAGGGATGTATGTCAGTGATTTCCCCCTAAGCCAGTGTTTAGAGCTCCATCCATCTACAGACTCCATTTTCATCACATTGTATAACCTTAGGATAAATCTTTTTTCTCTCTCTTTTCCTATAATAGTCACAGTATATTTTAAATTAAATAAATGAAAGCCATTTCTATAGAAACGTTAACATAATTGTAAAATGTAAGCAAGAGAAATGAAATAAAGTTAGTACTGAAAGGTATCACAGTCCAAAGCAAAGACTTAGGGGCAATTCAGAACCATGGCCAGTTCCCATGAAGGAAATTCATCATCTAATGTAAAGAACACTTGCTTCACATAAATTACATTTCTTGTGCACAGAGCAGCTCCCTCTGGGATAAGGAAATCACATTTATATCTTCAGTTGTAGAAAAACACTTTGAAGGAATGGTGCTGAGAGGCTGAAGTGAAAGCGATACCCTGCATACTGTATCTCACAGCAACAAACACTATCACTACATTACTAACTTACAGGCATATTGTAAGTACCTTTCTGCTGGTAACAGTAATTACAGTCATATTTGGTATTAGTTTATGAAAGAGTACTTTGCAACATTGACAAGCTTCAAAAAATACAGCTTTCCATATACATACAAAATAAAATGTTGGTGCCTTTATATTTATTGCCCTCTTTAACAAAACAAGAATTAATGATGAATGTTATAAACTCCTCTATCACATACATGTCTTATTATGCATAAGAAATTCTTATGGCATAATCACGTACTAACCTCACAAGAATGTATTGCATAATGTCTGTTACATTTACCTACACAATGTTTTTGGCAATATAATTTTACAATTGTGGAGATGTGAGGTCATTAATCACTTGGGGCCTGACTCAAAGTAGGAAGCTAGATCACAGCCTTTGTACACAATGGCTGTGGTAAAATATGGAAAGGGTGCAGTAAAAAGACGCCCACTGCAGGTTTCTGTGATTCGCAGCAGTGATGAACGACGCAGCATCGGCTCACCTGCGTGAACATCGGCCATCTTCAGGTTACTCAGGGCGGCCAGTGAAATCATGCTGCCAGGACCAGTGAAGCTGCATCCAAGGATGCAGCCACTGGCTTTGGCACACCCAGAAGAGAGGGCCAATACGCCCCCATTTTCTGGAACGCTCCCTGTCACCACTCTGTCACAATTGGTGTCTGCGAGTTACCTGTCTTAGGTGGTGATCGGGTTTCAACGGAGGCCGGCATGACTGGAACCACAGATGATGTAGATGAATAGCTATTTTATTATAAGAAGTGGGTAGCAGTGAGAACTGCCTTTGGTGATGAGTGACTGGAGCTGGAAACTTGAGACGTTGGAATGTGACCAGAAGGAACTTGGAGGGACCGGACTGGGACCGGCAGGTAGGCTGACTGAACTGGTCGGGTTACTAGTAGATGGGCTTGCAGACGGATGGTAGTGTGGAAGCTACTTGTTGTGGCTTGGGAAGCCGTGGGTAGATGGTAGCTGGGTGGCTACGTGGAGCGGCTGGATAGCCGTGGGTGGACGCTGGTATCTGGGTGGCTACATGGAGCGGCCGGTTAGCCGTGGGTAGACGCTGGTAGCTGGGTGGCTAGAACTGATGAGCTTGGAACTTGACTCTGGACTGGAACAATGTGGACTGAACTGGAATAACGCAACAATGGCTGAAGGGAAATCAGGTAATGCTGAGACGAGGGTTAAACAGGGTGATCCGGAAATGCTGTGACAAGGTTGAAACTCAGGTGCAGGCTGGATAGGATAATTGGGAATAACAGGTTTCAGGAAGAAATGGGTAGGTTTGGGAATTTTAGGTTCAGGGAGGGAGTAGGTAGGTAAAAGGAGCAGGAGTTGATCCACAGCAGTAAGCAAGGCAGGGTGACACGATGCAGGTTTACAGAGTGCCAGGGACCAACCAGGAGTAGAACTAGCAGCAGAGCACAGGCCAGGTATTGCTGTAACAGGATGACTGGATGCCAGGTATTACTGTAGCAGGTTTTCGGGATGCACCAGGGGTTGCTGTCAGCAGGTTTACTGGATTGCCAGGTTTAGCTGTAGCAGGTTTTCTGGAAGCATCGGGGGTTGCTGCCAGCAGGTTTACTGGATTGCCAGGTATAGCTGTAACAGGTTTTCTGGATTGCACCAGGAGTTGCTGTAGCAGGTTTCAGGGATACACTTGAATGCAGAAATAGCATGAACCATACACCACGGGAAGACGAGATGTTCAGGCCCAGAATGCTATCGGGAGGAAATATATACCCTGGGTCTGGCAGCAATTGGTGGATACGGACAGATGGTCTGGCAGTAGCATTCTGAGTGGTGGAAGGCAAAACATGCAGAGGGGAGTATTCATCTCTGCTGCTCTGAGAATCAGAACCACACCTGCGTCTCCAATCAGGGCTAGCAGTGCTCACAGACAGGAGAGACCAGGTGCAGTAATTACTGTGAGAGGAATGCATAGAGAAGTCAGAGCAGATCCCCCAGGAGAACTACAAACACAGATCCATGGGACAGCTGACAGGGGTAAGTCTCAAGGCAAAAAGGTGACAACTAGACAGGGCCGTGACACACTCTCATCACCCCCAATCACCACCAGTAGGTCACTTTTGGGCACTGCGAGCCACAGCACTGAGACAGATCTGCACATGCACAGTGCAAACATGGGAGATGTATGTAAATATGGAATTTACGTACATCTCTGAATTAGGCCCTTAGTTATAATACATTGGCTTCTCCTATCTACAGTATATGTGCTTTGTGTTCAGTGACAGAGGGTAAAGTCTTTGTACTAAGTATGGAATCAGCAGAAAATGTACAGGGGGCTTTATTTAGGCTACAAAGAACAGAACAATGACTTGTTTTTGGCCATTATCGTATTTCTTGTAAGGCGCTACAGAATTCTGCAGTTCCTGGCAGATGCTACACCAAATCATAAAAAGCAATTCATACATAGAAACAGAACAATACATAGAAGGGAACAATGGAGCTGCAGACGTGAGACAGAAGGTAGAGAGCAACCTGCTCCTGACAGTTCACAATCTATCTTAAATTGTTTTTAGAAGTGTTCAATGCCATATTGTGGGTATAGGGACCTCTTAACCATGATCTAACTAATTACAGAGCGACACTGGGATTGTTTATATTGTGTTAGTTCAGATATCAATGGTATGTACATTATCACCTATTTTGTTTCACATTGATATCATAAGCTAGTGTGATGAGACTGTGCCACTCTTATTGATATGTGTTAGTGATAGAAGAAAAACATAACATAAATGACTTTGTATAAATACATTAAATGTTCTACACTTTTTGTGTGTCAGCACTGATCAGTTTGTTGAATGGTTTCACATTCTGCTGCTTGCTACCAAGAAAGCCAAATGAACATCTGGCCATTAAACTTGTAAAGGGCAAGGGAAACCAGCTCAGTTACTATAAAGCAACATATCTACAATACACAGGACACACGCACAACTATATTCTCATTATCATGAAACTGACTCTGTTCTCTCTTCAGATATTGTTGCTCTAAATCAGCTGCAGGACCACCCACACTACTACATAATGTACAATTTCATGGTGACTCACAGTGAAATATGACACAGTAATAAGATAATATTAATGTGTTAATAAAATGCTTGCTGGATATATAATGGTTTCTGCTATTATCAATACTGAAAACATATTACACTACAATGTGTCAATTCAATTTCAATGTTTAAGAAGCAAATATAGCTGCATGTAAAGATAAAATCAGTATTGTTAATTGTTACAGCATTATGCTTTTTAGATTATACTGTATAATTTTGAACATTTGAATACAGTAACATTAGCGTTGCACAGCAGATGCTGTATATTAGTAATGCACAGTATACATTTATACACTTAGGGCCGTATTCAATTAGCCCCGATAAGCCGTTTTCGGCGAAAAGTTTCCACTGATGACGTCATTTCACCAGGCGAGAACTTATCCCCGTATTCAATTCCGAAGACTTTCCGCCGGTGCGAAAAGTCTGCGCCTTGTAACCAGCGGAAACGATTAGCCTCTGAATGCAGGCGGAAAAAAGTGCAGAATTGGGGGTTTGGGGTTCAAAGTTACGGGAACACACCTACAGCCTTGGGACAGTCCCCCAAAGGTAAACTGCATCAAAAAAAGCTTACAAAAATTTTTACATCACCCCAAAAAAGTACTTTAGTTTTAGGAGCAAAAAAGTTCAAAGTTGGGTGACAAACTTAAAAACTAGTGAAATAGATTCCAAGTATGCCCCAGGTGTTTGCTGATTGCAGGTGTTTGCTGATTGCAGGTGTTTGCTGATTGCAGGTGTTTGCTGAAGGTGTGTTTTTTACGTTTTATTAAACCTCACCTAGCGATTTTTAACCATGCTTGCACCCATTTTCATGTACCCCAAATTTGCTGGAACTACTTATTTTTGCAAAAAAACCCTGCTAAATGCTATTCTTCACCACTTGTGCAAAGACGCTAAATAGCAGCTATTGAGAGCATTTAAGCAAAACAAATACCTTCAGCAGGGCTATTCGGGGGTATCCATAGTGATCCCCCATGTCAGTGCATCTTTTGGGGGGTGTCAGGCTGATTTCCCCAAATCTGACAGCACTTTTCACCTGCTTGAGTTTCGCCGGAATGCATTTTCGCCTCCTTTGGAATTGAATAGGGCAAAAAGCGTCCGCGCGCACGAAAAGTGTTTTCTCCAAAAACACACGTGATGTAGGCGGAAAGTCCGGCAGGTGAAAAGGATGGGACTTTTTGCGGCTAATTGAATACGGCCCTTAGAGAGAGACCTAATATATAGAACGACGTCAGGTAATGTTTTTCTCAGACACTTAATGACAATACTGTACATTTCTATGTAAAAGTCAGTAACCTGAGTACAATTTGGAGCCATGCCATGTGTCTGGGTATTGTTTGGTCATGGGGAAATTTCTGCATAAACGCATCTCAATAATAACTGTCATTTTAGTCTCTTTTACTGTTTTAAAAAAACAAATAGGTATCCTGATGCTCTTCTGCTAATAAGCAGTTATTGTGGAGATTCTGGGATACTTTAGAGTTAGATGTACATCAATGTTTTTTGCCAAAAATATTTATTGTGAAATTGCGCATATGCACTAAACTGTGTACACAAAGTTTACAGGCTGTGGCTTATCGGTAGCTTGCGTCTCCTTATTCAGGGATGGGCAATGTCGGTGGAGTACACCTAAGTGCAGCAGAAGTAGACATGGATGCATTAGCAAATATGCCTAGTAGGAGGTGTATATCTTGCTGGTCAAAACATATACAACAATAATACTGACTATCAACAGCCCTAGCCAGCAGCATGAGTGTCATTGGCTGATTGTGTATTGACCCCTCCAGATGGTCGTACTTTCATCTTTAGCAATGTGGCTCTATCTAATTTCCAATTCATGTGTAAATTGCATTGCATTAAATAAAAATGTTTAAATTTTAGTTTGTGTTTTGTATTTGTGTTTGTGTGTGATTAGACTATAATCTTTCCTGCTAACACTGCCAAGCCGGACATGTTTTTTTTAATGTAGCTGGGTGCATCTTAACATTTACATGTGAATATGCTTATTTATGTGCATGGCTTACAACATAGAGTATAGACGATACAGATGTGACCACCTCTAAAGGAGCCACTTTAGGTGCATGAAATATCATTTGTATACTGCAGTCTATTTGCAGCTTACCTGCCATGTCAATGGCAAAAGGTCTGTCTGCTCTCCATCCTGTGTACCAGCCCACAACCTTTCCATTTTCTACAAGTGGGCGTTCATAACGACGACCCCCAACAAGGCCCACAGGCCACACTGAGACCTTCTGAGTGGTGCGCATCTGTGCAAAGGACAGGAGAGAGAACATTTATTCATGTTTAATGAATGCATTCAATGTTTCACAATCAATACCAGTTTCTGCAATTACAGATGTATTGTTTAAATCGCATATTGTGATATTGTGGTAAATCAGGTACAAATATGATCTGATGCAGAGTTGGAAGTAAATCGGGCACACTGTACATTGCTCAAAAGATGCATACACGGAAAAATGCATATATTCGCCCATATGTAGAGCTGTACTCATCTCGAGATGTTACATATGCGCCTATGTACTACCAGTCATAAATAATCATCTGTGCTCACTTGCAACTTTCCTATACTGGGTGCAAAAGGTACGACTCAAAAAAGGCATATTTTACCTTATGCCCAGACCTGCATAGCCCACTTTTGCATTAAAACATCCTCACTGAGTGTTGCCTATGTGAGAACGCCCCGTCACAATCCAGTTCCGCTTCTTCAGCTGTTAGTGTAAATGCGATTGATATGTGTATGATGGGTAAACAGGCACACGTTCTACCTTACATCACAAATGTGACACATATAGCACAAGTTATACATCAGGGACACAAGTACAGTAGTATAAAAATATAATGCACACAAACAAATATTGCACTAACGATCTTACTGTACAGTCTTCTTAACAGATGCTAGTTGATTTATTCCATTAACAGGCAACAGGAGAGCTCCTGGTGCTAATAGGAACCTAACCAGCGCTAGTTATAGGTAAAGAAGATGGAGGGAAACACTGCAAGAGGGATGCGTTCAGTAAATATAACTGAAATTGCCTTGGGTGCTGTTTTATACTTTAAAAAATGTGCCTCATTGGTGACCTAATTTACATATTCAAATATATTGAAGGATAGTATACAAATTAGTCTAATAACATTTTCATACACAGGACTGTATAATTGAAAAGGGGACACATTGCTAAATATAAATAAAACGACAGTCTCATCACCATCACTATAGGAAATGGTTGGTCCAGTAATTCCATGCCAAGGAACTGGTGATGACCAGAGTGGAATTTAAGAATGGTATTAATGTAGCATCTGCATATTCTGTTACACTGAAGAATCGGGTATTGATTTTTCTTTGTAACAAGAAGTAGCCCTGAAATTCATGACTTCTAATTAACACCACTGGTGGGTTGGACAATTGCCCGAGGCCAAGAGCAGTAAAGGTGAACATAGTTCTAGCCCATAGCTACAGTATGTGTATTATAGTAATACTAAGGTAATAACAAAATGCCATACACTTTATTACCATAGTGTTACTTGATTTTGTGAAGTCATTTATTTTTTTGTAGCATTGCGAGACATGAGGCATTAATAGGGGGAGTAAGGGTACAGAGAGGCCAGGGGGAAATAAATAACATGTCGAAGGGGAAGACAGCTGCAGTTTGATATCTGGTAGATAATAAAATCAGGTGGGATTAACTTTGTACAAAATAGTGGTAGCCAGCAGCGGCTCCTGCCCTCTTACCTGAGGGGGCTGCCGCTGCTTCTGGTCCCAGCGCCTGCACAATGAATGTTAGGTACTGGGACTTGCGCATGCGTGACGGTAGCGCAGCGCCTGCACATAACAATAGACCAGCTTAGGGCTAGACCCTGTAGGGCTGCACGAAAGACAGAGCAGCCTACATACTACATGATAATAGAAATCCATAGGACTTTTTTGCATATATTTGCAAATACATGCTTAAGCGCCGGGCTCCTCTGTATCGGTGTCCCTATCTGGCAATTTTTGAATTTAACCTCATATTACATACAATTGGCCTTGTGCACAGTATATTGCTCAGAAAATAGGGTGAAATGAAATAATTCATATATTCACCCATACGCAGAGTTGTGTTTCTTGACATGTAACTGAATGCAGGCACCTGCTTTACTACTAATCATCACCATCAGGGCAGACCTGCACCTATTCTATACCAGGTGCAAAATATACGCCTAGAAACAAGCATATTGTCCATTTTTGCATACCCCTCATTTGCATGAACGGTATCCGGTCATTAGGTCTACAGTAAAAAGGTAGACAATGGAAGTTAGACAGGCAATAGGTCGACAGGGTCCGAAGGTCGACACACTGAAGGTCAACTAGTAAGAATGTCAACAGCGACAGAATGTCGTCTGGGACATTAGGTCGATACATAAATGGTCGAAACATTTTTTTTTTACTAGCCCTAATCTTCACCCTAACCCTCCCCTTGGTGCCTAACCCTAACTGTCCCTTCTAGTGCCTAACCCAAACCCTCCGGTAAGTCCCTAACCCTCCCTCCTGGTGCCTAACCGTAACCGTCCCTTCTAGTGCCTAACCAAAACCCTCCTGTAAGTGCCTAACTCTAACCGTCCCTTCTAGTGCCTAACCCAAACCCTCTGGTAAGTGCCTAACCCTCCCTCCTGGTGTCTAACCCTAACCGTCCCTTCTAGTGCCTAACCCAAACCCTCCGGTAAGTGCCTAACCCTCCCTCCTGGTGCCTAACCCTAACCGTCCCTTCCAGTGCCTAACCCTCCCTCCTGGTGCCTAACCCTAACCGTCCCTTCTAGTGCCAAACCAAAATCCTCTGGTAAGTGCCTAACCCTCCCTCCTGGTGCCTAACCCTAACTGTCCCTTCTAGTGCCTAACCAAAACCCTTCGGTAAGTGCCTAACCCTCCCTCCTGGTGCCTAACCCTAACCGTCCCTTCTAGTGCCTAACCAAAATCCTCCGGTAAGTGCCTAACCCTAACTGTCCCTTCTAGTGCCTAACCAAAACCCTCCGGTAAGTGCCTAACCCTCCCTCCTGGTGCCTAACCCTAACCGTCCCTTCTAGTGCCTAACCCAAACCCTCCGGTAAGTGCCTAACCCTCCCTCCTGGTGCCTAACCCTAACCGTCCCTTCTAGTGCCTAACCCAAACCCTCCGGTAAGTGCCTAACCCTCCCTCCTGGTGCCTAACCCTAACCGTCCCTTCTAGTGCCTAAAGCAAACCCTCCAGTAAGTGCCTAACCCTCCCTCCTGGTGCCTAACCCTAACCGTCCCTTCTAGTGCCTAACCCAAACCCTCCGGTAAGTGCCTAACCCTCCCTCCTGGTGCCTAACCCTAACCGTCCCTTCTAGTGCCTAACCCATACCCTCAGGTAAGTGCCTAACCCTCCCTCCTGGTGCCTAACCCTAACCGTCCCTTCTAGTGCCTAACTCTAATCCTCCGGTAAGTGCCTAACCCTCCCTCCTGGTGCCTAACCCTAACCGTCCCTTCTAGTGCCTAACTCTAACTCTCTGGTAAGTGCCTAACCCTCCCTCCTGGTGCCTAACCCTAACTGTCCCTTCTAGTGCCTAACCAAAACCCTCCGGTAAGTGCCTAACCCTCCCTCCTGGTGCCTAACCCTAACCGTCCCTTCTAGTGCCTTACCCATACCCTCAGGTAAGTGCCTAACCCTCCCTCCTGGTGCCTAACCCTAACCGTCCCTTCTAGTGCCTAACTCTAATCCTCCGGTAAGTGCCTAACCCTCCCTCCTGGTGCCTAACCCTAACCATCCCTTCTAGTGCCTAACTCTAACTCTCTGGTAAGTGCCTAACCCTCCCTCCTGGTGCCTAACCCTAACTGTCCCTTCTAGTGCCTAACCAAAACCCTCCGGTAAGTGCCTAACCCTCCCTCCTGGTGCCTAACCCTAACCGTCCCTTCTAGTGCCTAACCCAAACCCTCCGGTAAGTGCCTAACCCTCCCTCCTGGTGCCTAACCCTAACCGTCCCTTCTAGTGCCTAACCCAAACCCTCCGGTAAGTGCCTAACCCTCCCTCCTGGTGCCTAACCCTAACCGTCCCTTCTAGTGCCTAACTCTAACTCTCTGGTAAGTGCCTAACCCTCCCTCCTGGTGCCTAACCCTAACTGTCCCTTCTAGTGCCTAACCAAAACCCTCCGGTAAGTGCCTAACCCTCCCTCCTGGTGCCTAACCCTAACCGTCCCTTCTAGTGCCTAACCCATACCCTCAGGTAAGTGCCTAACCCTCCCTCCTGGTGCCTAACCCTAACCGTCCCTTCTAGTGCCTAACTCTAATCCTCCGGTAAGTGCCTAACCCTCCCTCCTGGTGCCTAACCCTAACCGTCCCTTCTAGTGCCTAACTCTAACTCTCTGGTAAGTGCCTAACCCTCCCTCCTGGTGCCTAACCCTAACTGTCCCTTCTAGTGCCTAACCAAAACCCTCCGGTAAGTGCCTAACCCTCCCTCCTGGTGCCTAACCCTAACCGTCCCTTCTAGTGCCTAACCCAAACCCTCCGGTAAGTGCCTAACCCTCCCTCCTGGTGCCTAACCCTAACCGTCCCTTGTAGTGCCTAACCCAAACCCTCCGGTAAGTGCCTAACCCTCCCTCCTGGTGCCTAACCCTAACCGTCCCTTCTAGTGCCTAACTCTAACTCTCTGGTAAGTGCCTAACCCTCCCTCCTGGTGCTATTTCTTTTTTTTCTGATTCTATTTTAGTGAACATACACATAAACAAGGACATAAAATATTGAATCCTTGAATAAAGCATGTTCTTCATTACAGCATAATGTTTGAACTTGTTGAAATGTAAATATTCAAAAGCGCTCTGACCTCTAACTCTGTATTTGCTGAGTGGAAGCATATAGTAGACAGTAACACAATATGCACGGATCGTTTTCTTATCATATAGGACTCCAAGGTATTGCTGCCGCAAGGCGTCACCTGTGCTGTATCCACAAGTCACCAGGGAAAAGTAATCGCTGCACATGCTCAGCTAGATCTAGATGCATATCAATGGTGTAGCAATTATAGGTGAGAAGGGAAGTCACTGGATATATGCAAGTGCTCCTCTAATCCCATTACTCCTCAGGCCTTCTGACAGTTGTTGTAAATCACGTGTTGGTGCAGAAGTCTTTTCTTCTTGGGATTTGCTTTAATAATTTCTCTCTGGTGCCAATATGTCTCAGAAGGGTATGTATAGATTACTTGGATAAAAAATACGTTTTTATTTCAGTAACTGTTGGCTTTTCTTTTTATTTATTCAGAATTTATTTTCGTTGAATGCCCATGGGAATAACAGCTATTTGTATATGCTTGCCTTTTGAATCTGTAAAAATATTTTCTTTATACATTTACCATACCAATTTTTTTGTAAATCCTTCTGATCTGTTTTCTGGCCTAAATGATTCATATAGTGTTGTCAGGATTGTAATGATATATGTATATATAAGTTTTTTGTTTTGTCATTATCGGTGTCTTTATGTAACCCCTGTCTGCACGGCTGTCCTCTTTGACACCTCCTGGGTATTGCCCTTAGGATAAAACCCCCATCGCTCTCACACGTGCCAGGGTATATGAGCTGTTGTGAGCAAAAAGAGGATGTGATGAGGATTTAACACAGATCAGACAGGTGACATGGTGCACAGACACAACTGATAGAAGTAATAAGCACCAAGTAATCACTTTGGGCGAATAAGTTATTAATCATTTATTTGCAAGATTAATATTTCAATTAAAGCCATTTTGTGCACTGCAGCACTGGGTACTAATTATCTGGGCCAGTTTGAGGGGCTTGGTAGGGGTCAGCGATCCCCCCCACCAGAAAAATTCTCCTCTCTGCCCACTACCGCTTGCTTCATGTCAATATAGCAGCGGGACATTGGGCAGTGAGAGGGAGGAGACCGCTGGTGCTGTCTGTATTGAATGTGAGTGTGTATATGCCCATACACTACAAATTAGGGGTGAGTGGGTTCGGATTTCTGAAATCCGAACCCCCCCGATCCGAGTCCGATCCGAGTCAGGCTCGACTTTTCCCGCCTGACTCGGATCTGAAATCGAGGCAAAACGTCATCATCCCGCCTTCCGAGTCTCGCGGGTTTTGGATCCTATATAAGGTACCCGCGTCGGCGCCATTTTCTCACTCGGCTGTGGACAGTGAAGAGGGAGGGTGGGAGTTAGAGCTGTGTAGTGTAGTGTAGTGTAGTGCTGCTGTTGTCCACTACTTCAAAGTCCATAGGGGCTGGCTGTGTTGTGCTGTGCTGCTGTTGTTAATAGGGGCTGTGTCCACTACTTCAAAGTCCATAGGGGCTGGCTGGACTGTGTTGTGCAGTCAGTTCTCCATAGGGGCTGTGTCCACTCCAAAGTCCTGTGCAGTGTCCCAGTCCTAAAGGGGTGCTGTAGTGTTGTCCAGGGGGTGCTCTGTTCATCAGGGGTGCTCCCCCCAAGTGCTAAAAAAAAAATATATTTTCTGTGTTTGTGAATTGTGTGCGCAGTAGCCGCACGTGCATCAACAAAGTAGTGCCAAGCGTGCGCCTGTGTCATAAGTAAAGGGCCGGCTGGCTTGACCATTAAAGGGTGCTGTAACCCCCAAAGTACACTCCAGTCCAAACCAAAAAAAAAATTATTTTCTGTGTTTGTGAATTGTGTGCGCAGTAGCCGCACGTGCATCAACAAAGTAGTGCCAAGCGTGCGCCTGTGTCATAAGTAAAGGGCCGGCTGGCTTGACCATTAAGGGTGCTGTAACCCTCGAAAATACACTCCAGTCCAAACCAAAAAAAAATTATTTTCTGTGTTTAGCCGCACGTATATATCAAATCGATATAACATAAATGGAGGACCAAACTTTCTCCGATAAAAATAAAATAGAGAAAGATCAAGAACCACTTCCTCCTAGTGCTGAAGCTGCTGCCACTAGTCATGACATAGACGATAACATGCCATCAACGTCGTCTGCCAAGGCCGATGCCCAATGTCATAGTAGAGGGCACATACAATCCCAAATGACAAAGTTCAGGAAAATGACCTTGAAAAAAACATTTAAATCAGCTGAAGAGAAACGTAAACTTGCCAATATGCCATTTATGACACGGAGTGGCAAGGAACGGCTAAGGTCGATCCCTAGTATGTTCATGACTAGTGGTTCAGCTTCACATGACGATGGAAGCCCTCCTCCCACTAAAAAAATTAAAAGAGTTAAGCTGGCAAAAGCACAGCGAAGAACTGTGCTTTCTAAGAAGATATCACAAATCCCCAAGGAGAGTCCAAGTGTGGTGGTGGTTGCGATGCCTGACCTTCCCAGCACTGGACGGGAAGAGGTGGCTCTTTCCACCATTTGCACGCCCCCTGCAAGTGCTGAAAGGAGCACCCACAGTCCACTTGCTGATATGCAAATTGAAGATGTCACTGTTGAAGTACAACAGGATGAGGATACTGGTGTAGCTGGCGCTGAGGAGGAAGTTGGCGAGGAGGATTCTGATGGTGATGTGGTTTGTTTAAATCAGGCTCCGGGGGAGACAGTTGTTGTCCGTGGGATGAAAAAGCCCATCACGGTCATGCCTGGGCAGAAGACCAAACATTCCACCTCTTTGGTCTGGCAATATTTCTATCCAAATCCGGACAACAACTGTCTTGCCATATGTACCATATGTAAAGGTGAAATAAGTAGGGGTAGGGGACGTCAACCACCTAGGAACATCCTCCCTTATACGGCACCTGCAGCGCGTTCATAAAAAGTTACTGTCAAGTTCAGAAACTTTGGCTAAGACCGTAAGCAGTCCAGGGACACCTAAATCCCGTTGTCCTGTTGTATCCAAGCGCCTGCAAACCACACCGTCAACTCCCTCCTCGTCAATTTCCTCCTTAGTCAGGATCGGAAGTAGTCCTGCAGGCCATGTCACTGGCATGACTGACTCTCCTATCCGGGATTCCTCCGGAGGATCCTGCATTGCTACGCCTACTGCTGCCGCTGCTGCTGTTGCTGCTGCTGGGAGTCGTTCATCATCCCAGAGAGGAAGTAGGAACACCACTCCTTTTACTAAACAATTGACCCTCCAACAGTCCTTAGCGAGGAGGATGAAGTACGACAGCAGTCATCCTGAAGCAAAACATATAACTGAGGCCTTGACTGCTATGTTGGTGTTAGACGTGCGTCCGGTATCCGCCATTAGTGCAGTGGGATTTAGACAATTGATGGAGGTAGTGTGTCCCCGGTTCCAAATCCCGTCTAGATTCCACTTCACTAGGCAGGCGATACCGAGACTGTACAGAAACGTCAGAAAAAGTGTCCTCAGTGTCCTGAAAAATGCCGTTGTACACAATGTCCACTTAACCACGGACATGTGGACAAGTGGAACAGAGCAGACTAAGGACTATATGACTGTGACAGCCCACTGGGTAGATGTATCACCTTACGCAGCAACAGCAGCAGCGTCACCAGTAGCAGCATCTCAGAAATGCCAGCTCGTTACAAGGCAGGCTACGCTGTGTATCACCGGTTTCAGTAAGAGGCACACTGCCGACAACCTCTTAGAGAAACTGAGGGAAATCATCGCCCAGTGACTTACCCCACTTAGACTCTCCTGGGGATTTGTGATATCTGACAACGCCACCAATATTGTGCGGGCATTACATCTGGGCAAATTCCAGCACATCCCATGTTTTGCTCACACAATAAACTTGGTGGTGCAGAATTTTCTGAAAAGCGACAGGGGCATGCAGGAGACGCTTTGGGTGGCCCGAAAAATTTCTGGCCACTTTCGCCATTCAGCGACTGCGTGCCGAAGACTGGAGCGCCAGCAAACTCTCTTGAACCTGCCCTGCCATCACCTGAAGCAAGAGGTTGTGACGCGGTGGAACTCAACCCTCTATATGCTTCAGAGGATGGAGGAGCAGCAAAAGGCCATACAAGCCTATACATCCACCTATGACATAGGCAAAGGAGGGGGTATGCACCTGACTCAAGCGCAGTGGAGAATGATTTCCGTGTTGTGCAAGGTTCTCCAGCCCTTCGAACTTGCCACACGTGAAGTCAGTTCAGACACTGCCAGCTTGAGTCAGGTCATTCCCCTCATCAGGCTTTTGCAGAAGCAGCTGGAGAAAGTGAAGGAGGAGCTAAGACGGAGCGATTCCGCTCGGCATGTGGGACTTGTGGATGAAGCCCTTCATTCTCTTTGCCAGGATTCCAGGGTGGTCAATCTGTTGAAATCAGACAACTACATTTTGGCCACCGTGCTCGATCCTAGGTTTAAAGCCTATGTGGTGTCTCTCTTTCCGGCTGACACAAGCCTGCAGAGGTGCAAAGACCTGCTGGTGAACACACTGTCAGCTGAAGTGGAACGAGACACGTCAACGGCTCCTTCTTCATTTTCTCCCGCAACTGGGGCTGCCAGGAAAAAACTTAGGTATCCTAAGCAACCCGCTGGCGGTGATGCAGGGCAGGCAGGACCAAGTTTGGACATCTGGTCCGGACTGAAGGACCTGGCAACAATTTCTGACATGTCTACTGTCACTGCATATGATACTGTCACCATTGACCGAATGGTGGAGGATTACATCGGTGACAGCATCCAAGTAGGCATGTCAGACAGTCCATACCTGTACTGGCAGGAAAAAGAGGCAATTTGGAGGCCCCTGTACAAACTGGCTCTATTTTACCTGAGTTGCCCCCCCTCCAGTGTGTACTCCGAAAGAGTGTTTAGTGCAGCCGGGAACCTTGTCAGCGAAAGGCGTAGGAGGTTGCTTCCACAGAATGTGGAGAAGATGATGTTCATCAAAATGAATTATCAGCTCTTCCAGGGAGACCAGCCTCCAGAAGGTACAGAGGGACCTGTGGTTGTGGATTCAAGTGGGGACGAATTAATACTTTGTGAGGATGAGGATGTACACACTGAAGAGGGTGAGGAATCGGTGGATGAGGAGGATGAGGATGACATCTTGCCTCCGTAGAGCCAGTTTGTGCAGGGACACATTAATTGCCAGCTTGTTTTGTGGGGGCCCAAACGAACCAATCATTTCAGCCACAGTTGTGTGGCAGACCCTGGCGCTGAAATGACTGGTTTGTTAAAGTGTGCATGTCCTGTTTATACAACATAAGGGTGGGTGGGAGGGCCCAAGGACAATTCCATCTTGCACCTCTTTTTTTTCTTTGCATTATGTACAGTTTGGGGCCTAGTTTTTCTAACTGCCATCCTGTCTGCCACTGCAGTGTCACTCCTAGATGGGTCACGTGTTTGTGCCGCCCACTCGTGTCGCTTAGCATAGTCAACCAGCTACCTCGGTGCAACCTTTTGGACATAAAAACACTATTGTGAGGTGTTCAGAATAGACTGGAAATTAGTGGAAATTAAGGTTATTGAGGTTAATAATAGCATAGGAGCAGAAAAACCTACAAATTCTGTGATTTTAGCTGTTTTTATGCTTTTTTTCAAAAAAATACAGAGCCAAAACACAAAACCCAGAACCCAAAACACGGAAGGGTGGTTTTGGCAAAACCAATCCAGATCCAAAACACGAAGAAAGATCCAGATCCAAAACCAAAACACAAAACAGGAAAAGTGGCCGGTGCACACCCCTACTACAAATGGCAACAAGAATTCTACTGCACCCACGCCAGCAAAGCAGCACATGGTGCATTGCCATCTACCTGCATTTTACTGTGATCTCCCCTTATCATGACAGCAGGTATTGGGAAAATATGGTGGGGATTTTATGGCCGCCTGTGCAGCCTGTTAACCCCTTAGAAGCCAGCCACAAAGTTATTCAATGATATTGTAAAGATTATGCAGGGACATCTTACAGCCATTACTGATAGCAGAGTGTTTCAGGTTCTATAAGCAAAATCAGAACGAAGGAGAATCCATTGCAGCATATGTGGCAGAACAGAAATGTTTGCCAGAGCATTGTCAGTTTGGCACCAGGCTGAATGATGCCTTGCGGGACAGGTTAGTATGTGGAAATACAAATGAAAATATGCAGAAACGGCTGCTGACCGAGCCAGATCTCACATCAACAAGTACTTCATGTAGCAGTGTCCACGGAAACTGCTTTGAAAGATGCCACTGAACTACAGAATGGAGGCAAAATGGTGACTCAAATAAATAAAATAGTGGCAACGCCAACTCCACATTAGCCAAACACCTCACCAGATGTCTGTTTCCACTGTGGTAGTGGGGACCATATGGCACTAAAGTGTTTGCAATGGAAGAGGACAAATTAGACTCGGAAAGTTTGTCAGTGATGTCAGTTTGAGCAGCGTTTTAAGGGAACCAAGCTGCTGGAAACTTCATTGTTATTAAGAACATACACAGGAGAGAAAATTGTACCACGTGGAGTATTATCAGTAGCGATGCACTGCAATAATCAGCAGCCCCTGCTGGATGTATACAGTACAGATTTGTCCACATACATCTAGGCTCCTTGCACGTTAAACAGTACTTCTAGACGCGCCATGCCATTCTTTGCACACCAGCATAGTTTGAGTATAGGTCTGAGCATAGGTTGGGCTAGCAGGAAGCATAAGAGACACTTATGATGCATGGTTGTACTGCAATAATTTCACGTGCAAACTACAGTGTGAAGGGGGCGTGGCCTAATTGCGTGCGATGAGGCCACGCCCCCTCAGGAAATAAAACCCAGAAAATATCCTAGTTGCAGGGAGGGGTGCGCTGTGAACCCCCCAGCCTGGCGAAAAACCGTGGTGGGTGCGATCAGTGTGATCGCTCCTCCCCACAGGCTGAGACTGCTGCTGTGTGCTGGACAACTGACAGGAGGGAGTGGGGCGCGTTGGACCTAGGCCCCTTCATTAAGCAAAGCTCGGGTAATTAGTACTCACTACCCTCCCCCTCTTGGCGCCCGACTACAGTATTTGTATACACATTGTACTATGAATACTCACTAGCTGCAATGAAGACGTACAATACAGTAGGTATATTTCACATATGTCTGGATTTACATGGATGATCTAGAAGATATCTCACAAAAAAAACATGTTTTTGAGTTTAAGCACAGAAGTGTTTTTCAATATAGTGTTAAATCTCGGGGACAAAAATGTAATCACTGTATGGCTTCAGCAGGAAATGTTCCATCTTTTCATCCTCCTGCTACCGTAGCCTCTCTATAGAACATTTCAAACATGCAACTAGAATGCTCTTCTGTATTAATTAGTTCTGACAAAAAATGCATCAAGTTGGGATTACTAACATGTACCTGTTAGCATTAGTTTGGAAACATTCCAGATAATTAATCTAGAGTTACAAACGTTATTAGAATACAAGCATTTGAGAAAAAAAAGAAAACCACAGACAATCCCAGTAATTGTCACTGTGTCTGGATTCTGTAGTGATGCAGTTATCAATCTTAGTTATCTCATCTAGGGTCTGATTCTGTGTCACACACAAGCCGCACACAATGCAGATGTTCACGTACTTCAGCTGTTATTTGCAACTCTGCATGAACAAACATTTATTATAAACATGTACAGTGCATGCGTTACACACAGTGGGCGAGATGCAGGAAGGGGAGAAATTAAGTCAAACCCTGAAAATGTGGGTTTGACCAAATTCTCATATGCACTAAGCCCCGGAGTGTGGGACTTAGTTGCGGTGGGTAATGCCATCTTACTGACGGCTTTACCCTATAGAAGCCTATGGGCTTCTTTACACAGAGTGCTGATAGAGGGAGCCAATCGGATCCTTCTCAGCACCAACCCCCCCTCCGCGCGGCATGCGCAGAGGGACGCTGAAGTGGCTTCTGGGTCATAGACGCGGAAGTACCTCCATCGCAAAGGGCCGCTCTTACCTGCGGAGAGGTCCTTTGCGGGGATCTTCATGCAAACCGGCGTTACCAACCCCAGCATGCATACGATGACATGCGGAATGCGTCGGTATGCGGTGACCAGTAGTGCACAGGAAAATGAAGTGTTCAACGGTGATACTATAGGAGTGTGGTAGGTGTGTTTAAGCAAGCCGCTGCATTCCCAGACACTGGACTGCACACATAGGAGGCCGTACTCCACGGGGAAACTGCACCTGCCATAGTGATGGCTGTGCCTTATGCGACACATGTGCAGACTTAGCACATCGACCAACTGCGTGCGACATCGACACTGCGTCTGACTCAGAGTAAGCCCCTAAAGCTCTAAACAAATCACAATAGCCTGGGTGATAGTGGTGTGGCAAAGCGTTATTACATTCCTAGTGGGAATGTAATAATCTCCAAGTTACACAACTGGTGCAATTCCAGTGATTTTCCATGGAGTCTCAAGTTGTCATATGTAACAGAATACAAACATATGCAAAGTCACCGGAAAACGCCTAAATCAATCTCAATGCAACATCCATTTTTTTTTTATATCAAGCATACAAATCACCAGATGTACAAGCCCGGGAGTTGTAAAGTCATCGAAAATGCACTATAATAAGTCGCAAAGCAATGGAAAGGACACTGGGCAGTGAGAAAGCTGCTAATATATCTATCTGGCCTAGCTCCATATGGATACATGTCCCAGCTAGCCCGATCATGCCCAATTTTAAGGCTGTCAGAGCATGCTGGCACCTGTAGTGCACCTGTGCATCCTTTATTAAAGGAAAAATTCCCCAAGATCGATCATTCACCAATTTATTGTTGGAAATGATGTGTGTACAAGTGTTGATGTTGCTGAGCTACAGTATGTAGGCACACACTAGCAGATGACTCAAACTATGAACAGATCAGTTACTTAACCAGTGGTGTTGGCTTATTTGGATATAACAGGCACAGCCATACTCACCTGCAGTATGTACACTGGTAATGGAGCTTGAGTGGATCGGGGTTTGATATGTCCGTCTCAAACCATGTCACACTGCACACAGTGGCAAGACAGTGCCGCACTTACGCAGTGCTAACTATGGTGGCCATCTTGGGACAGGGAATGAAGCCTCCTTGGAGGGACAGGACATGCGGGACAGGAATATGTTCCTGTCCTGCATGTTATGGCTGATTTGATCTTTCTATACAGTATGCCATGTCTTGACAAAGGCTCCTGCGAGAGTTCCGAAACATCGACTGACTACAAGATGCTTTGATATTACTTAATAAATGACCACTTCATTTGGAATTTGGTGAGTGCCCCCATTGCTTTAAAAAAAGCAAACTGTGAACAAAAATATGCATCATACACCACTAAGGTTGGTCTCCAGGTAAAATGAACACAATTCTATATCAGAAAGGGCATTTTAAAGTTGCGACCCCATTACCCTCTGTGTTATTCAAGCAGGCCTGTGTAAATGCAATAGGGAGTTGTTAAGCATTTTTCAAAGCTAACTTCCCAATCGGAGATTCTTAATAAAGGCATATCTTTTCTCAGATTGCTGTACCTACAAATTGTACATGCAAGCATCACATCATAATCTTATTCTTTTTATACCAAATATAAATTCTAAATATCATTTTTAGAATATACGACATCTTTTTATGTCCTAGATTGTTAATTTTCCAACTTTAGATGAGCTGTTGCTACTTGGAACTCAAATGAGATTTCTGGAAATATCTCATAGAGTATCTGATTTAATATTATTGATGGATATTGTTATAAGGTTTCAGCATTTACGACCCCTACAATAAATGATCAGCTGCTGAGCTTCTCAGTACCATCTTAGTCAAACATAAATGACATGATTTTTAAAGTCAATGGCAAATTACATCAGCTGCCTACCCCCCCGCAAACGAGATAAATAAAAGCTTTTGTGACTTTAGATTTCATGTTTAATACAGTGTATCGGAGATATCTTCTGTGGTCCCTTCATGGTAAATCACTGGGATCCTTAACATTTGCAGGTACCCCTCGAAAACACACGTTTATTCCTCAAACATTAATTGATAAATAGGCCCCTTAGTAAAAGTGAAGGATTAATACTTAAATCAGAGATGATTTCAATTACTGTTACAATAATCTAAACATGAATTAATATATTATATAATTTTGTTCAAAATAACTTTTGACATGTCTAGTAGTGTTATCCTTTACCAGAAGCAATGCTGCCTTAGGTTTAACATAATAAAAGATGTGTAAAATCAGTACAGTAGCATAATCCAACCTACTGCTATATGTTTATATTGTGTATAGCATTTATTTGTAGCTATATTGATTGTTCCCTATCGATCGACTTCTCAAGATTTTTCTCTGAGGCTAAATACATAAAATATGTTCAAAGAAAACCATCAGTCTGAAATGTTCCTGGAAATCCCATCAGTGGGAGATGAATAAACACTCCAAAATGTGTTTTATGTTGAAGACTCTGAACAGGTTTTGCAAGGAGGGAGCGCACATCCCATTCCACGTCCCTCGGCTTTCATGCTAGCTTCACATTCATAGCTGAGAGGTTTTTACCTTTCTAAAGCCACTTCTGCACAATGAAAAGGGGATTCTTAAATTCGTTTTATTGTTAACATTGAAAATCTGAGGCAAGAAATAGGTACCGTATAACAAAAGTACTGTCCAATAAACTTCTGTAATAATCCATAGTTACATAGCGAGGTTGGAGAAAAGACACAGGTCCAGAAAGTTCAGTCTTTTATAAATTCTAGCTGTGATGATCCAGAGGAAGGCTCAATAATGTCCCCAGAGAGGCAGCAGCCAATTTAATCTAACAGAATATCATGGGTCAGTCACACCAATGGTGTTATTCATTGGTGGATTAAAACTAGCATGGACTGTGGGCAGTGATCAAATGATGTGTCCTGATGCCAACATTTTTCCTTGCTTGGATTCGTAATGCTATAATGTTCTCTGTGGAACATTTTTTTTAGTATAAATGTTCACTCAAATACATAGAAAGCCTTTTACCTCAAAAAATGGAATATATACTTCAAATCACACTATTAGTATTTTTTTCTCCCCATATTTCTTACCCTTGGATCACATCACCTTTTCTCTAGGTCCTACTTGCAGCTACTGTAGGAGTTTAAATGGGCACAGCTCTGGGATCCAGACAATCTGAAAGTCTCATTGAAGTAGTACATCTGATATTTAGGGTGAGATGTACAGTAGTAAGGTCCGAGTTTTTTTTTGCTAGACAAATTCGGACCTTCTGGCACATTTAAAGGTCTGAGTTTGTCCCACAACTCGCCAAATGTGATGGCCTGCTAACTTGTGAGTTTGAGGCTATTACATTGTGAGTGTGTGTGAGTTTACTCATATGAAAACTCTGACCTTGTAATGCGACTTCCAGTACAAGGTCTGAGTTACACAGAAGACTTCCAAGGTCAATGAGTTATGTTGAAGGCTTCTGTGTGTAAAAAAAGATTAAAATTTAAAAAATTCATATGTATACTGTGTCAATAGTGTGTGACACAGTCAGAACAGCAGTGCCAGCTGCCCCTTACCTCCTGTGTTGCTGCTGGAGCCGTGAGGAGTGACACACTGAGCTCCACAAAGGCCCATGTTAGGATGCTGCTGGGCATGTGCAGCTGCTCCTCCTAGGTTATTTCACCTTTACTATACAATGGGTTTCTGTTCATGTTCATAATCTGAATGCTGCCCGATCGGCGCTATCCTGTGCTCAAATAGTGACAGTTATGAATCGGCAGGGCCGGCAACAGAATTCTTGAGGCCCAGTACACCGATGATTCTTGGAAGACTTCCCCTCCCCCCAGGTCCCCGGCAGATACAAGCCAGTTTCAGTGTCTTCCATACCTATATGGTGGTTTCTCTACAAATGGGAACCTCTGAAGTAATCGATCCTCTCTGGGCAGATGGTGACTTCAGTCAGTATTCACTATTTTCATAGGAGATCACATGGTCCAAAAAATGCCTGTTTGCTTAGAAATATTATTACTAATGTCATCATAATATAATAGAGGTTCCACCAGCTAATAAATAGTAACAGAAGTGTTGGAGAAGAGTGCAATGTGACCTTCCCTGATTAAACAATTTTATATTATTAAACTTCACTAATAATTTGGTATACAATTTGTATTAGTAATATTGTTTCTTAATGAAAATTACTGTTCACTAGCCTTTCCTTTTAATCCTGCAAGTCCTGGATAATTTCCAGCCACTTCCCCCAATTCTCTTAAACTTCATCCCTTCGTGTCTCTCCATCCTCATTCCCTCATGTCTCTGCAGCTCCAGGACCTTTGTGTCCCTCTAGCCTCACCCTACCCCTGGATATCTCCAGTCCCGGCCCCCTTGTCTCTCCAGCTTCAGTTTCCTTGTCTCTTCAGCCCCTCAGTGCCTCTCCAGCTCCAGACTCCTAATGTCTATCCTGCTCCAGCTCCCTTGTCTCTCCAGCCCCCTTATGTATCTCCAGCTCCCCAGTGTCTCTGCAGCACCAAACACTTTCTGTCTCTTAAGCCCCCTTCTGTCTCTAGCTCCAGCCTCCTTGTGTCTCTCCAGCTTCCTTCTGTCTCCCCAGCTGCTCTTCTGTCTCTCCAGCTCCAACCCCTCTGACTCTCTAGCTTCCCCAGTGTCTCTCCAGCTCCACAATGTCTTTCCACTCCCCAGTGTTTCTCCAGCTCCTTTGTGTTTCTCTGCCCCCCAATCCCAGCCAACTTCTGTCTCTCCAGCTCCATATATCCCTCTGGTTCCAGCTCACAGTCACGTCACTTATTATGCATCTTCTCACTGCTTTTTTTCATGCCACGGCTCCTCTGCCTAATTGGTACGGCAGGCATGACATCACGTTTGCTGTGCCACAATCAACAAAAAAGGCTGTACAGGCCTGCATCCTGCTGATCACAGCAGAAGTGCAGGGGCTGTGGCAAAACACAAATGCCGGTACATGCTAGACGATGTCTAGTGTGTATGATATCGGCAGCGGCGGGACCAGGCAGGGATGCCTGCAGCAATGGAACGAAGGTGGGAACCATGTTGCATTCAGCAGCATGGCTGCCGCTGACGATATCGCCTGTTGGACCTGCATGCAGGTCCGAGGAGCAATGCCGCCGCTGACACACGGGAGCATGCATCATCGGCAACATAGCAGGTACACACTGCCCGATGTGGACAATATGTCATCCGATCCGCCGGATCAGAAGACATATCGTCTAGTGCAGGCCTGGCCAACCTGTGGCTCTCCAGCTGTTGTGAAACTACAAGTCCCAGCATACCCTCCCACCGATCAGTCCATAAAGTATGCTGGGACTTGTAGTTTCACAACAGCTGATTAGTCACAGGTTGGCCAGGCCTGGTTTAGTGTGTACCTGGCTTAAGGGGAGCACGGGGTTCGGCAGCAATTGTCCCTGTGCTCCCAGTGGCTCAATCCGCCTCTAGGTGCATCTTATACAGTATATCATTTTGCTGTATTACCATATGCCCTTCTCCACTGTACATATGTATACTGCTTTGTGAAATCTTTCCTTTTGGTGGGAAATAGGTTGAATATTAAAACACGTCCCTGTCTTATTATGTGTCACTCTTTATTGGTAGAATCGAATGGCATTGCATATTCTATTCATAGTATTTGCATTTTGCACTAATATTTATGCCTCTCATTTGTTTCTGTTTCCTAAAGTTAAAGTACCGGTGTCCTTAGTTACAGCAAATAAGACATCCTAATCAAAAAAATGTCCCTTTGGTTTTAAAATGTAATTACTATCTGTAATGACATAACAGCAATAGCTGAAGGATTTGCTGCAGCTTGTGAAGACATTATGGAGTAATCCAAGGCTTCTTTTATTTCACAGCAGAGTCTCTTGTGTTTTACATTTGGCAAAATGATTGTTTTACCTTCTTATTATGCAGATGTGCACATTTCCAATGCTCTTGGTGTGCTGAAGATTTCAAATTATCTTCATTGTTTCTGAACTGCAAATTACCACCTTTTGCTTTTTAAGTAAGAATTTCCAGCTCTGTTAAATTCAGATCCCTGGTCTCTTTTATTTCTCTATCTTGCACATTATCTCTTACTTGTTGTTCAGTCAATCCATGCCCAGCATCCTCCTTTTTCCATTATCTGCTCACTATCTCTGTCTACAGAATTCTTCTTCAGGAAGTGCCTGGGGCCGCTCTCTCGGATAAATGATCAGTTCAGCTTTTTCAGATCAGCTTTTCTCACATAAAAAAGCCCAGTGTTTGGCTCTCTTTCTGCATGCTTGTGTTGTGTGTGCTGGATTTATACACAGAAACAAATGAATGTAAACTTGACTATGCAGCAACATATCATTACTATGCATGCAAAATGGATGAGGAGAATGTAGCTATTAGGAAAGTACAGCTGTAAACACAGCACCTTCAATGTCCAAATATTGGGAAGTGTTGGCTTCTAGATGCCCTGGGGGATCACTAGACAAAACATTGCTTGTAAATCTGCAGCAGTTGCAATGGACAACATGAAGATGACACAAAAACAAAGGACACAATACTGGACAGACAGCATGAATTACTGAACAAGAAACGCATATCCCTAAACAGGCAGCGCACATCTCCAGGAGGACACATCTCCGGACAGGCAGATCGCATCTCTGGACAGGCAGAACACATCTCTGGACAGGCAGATCGCATCTCTGGACAGGCAGAACACCTCTCTGGACAGGCAGATCGCATCTCTGGACAGGCAGATCGCATCTCTGGACAGGCAGATCGCATCTCTGGACAGGCAGATCGCATCTCTGGACAGGCAGATCGCATCTCTGGACAGGCAGATCGCATCTCTGGACAGGCAGATCGCATCTCTGGACAGGCAGATCGCATCTCTGGACAGGCAGATCGCATCTCTGGACAGGCAGATCGCATCTCTGGACAGGCAGATCGCATCTCTGGACAGGCAGATCGCATCTCTGGACAGGCAGATCGCATCTCTGGACAGGCAGGACACATCTCCGGACAGGCAGATCGCATCTCCGGACAGGCAGAACGCATCTCCGGACAGGCAGATCGCATCTCCGGACAGGCAGATCGCATCTCTCGACAGGCAGGACACATCTCCGGACAGGCAGATCGCATCTCCGGACAGGCAGATCGCATCTCCGGACAGGCAGATCACATCTCTGGACAGGCAGAACACATCTCTGGACAGGCAGATCGCATCTCTGGACAGGCAGATCGCATCTCTGGACAGGCAGAACACATCTCTGGACAGGCAGATCACATCTCTGGACAGGCAGGGCACAATTTTAGGTTTCTCTACTGGATCACAGATAAGTCTCATCTAGTTGCTATGAAGCTCTCAGCTCAGCTCAGATAATTACTTACAGTACCTCCCCTCCTTAGTGATTCAGGATCCTGTAATGACGGGTAGGGGAACACACTAAATTCCTAAAAACAGGCTGGAATCTGTGTCATAATGCTCAAACGACACTAGTCTGGAATTGCACATGATGGCATCTGTCCTTCTGAGCCTTATGGCAAGAGAAATGTTGCACTAACAAAAGCAGATCTGGACTCTGCCCTGAACTAATATTTCATGAAAGTCTGCCTATAAAGGGGCATAACTAGGTATTTGAAGGCCCCATGGCAAAAGTTTGTAAGGGCCCCTATGTACCACCCAATGGTGAAAAATGTATAAAACACATGTGACGTTGACAAGGAAGATGGGCCCCCTAAGCTCTGGGCCCCATAGCAGCTGCACACCCCCATGCACCTATGTTAGTTACGCCCATGTATAATACAGTAAAGATTATATACAGATGTGTCCCTACTTAACTTTGCAGAAATAGTGTCAATGATCCAGCCTCAGTATCTCATGCCATAGTGATGCTTATTTTGTTTACTCCCCTCCTATAGCCTGGCCTTTTCCTTGCCAATAGAAAGCGGAGACTACTCTGCGAGGCGAGCTGGTAGGCACTCTTTCAAAAAATGTAAAAAATAGTGACATTACATGACTCATTAGGAAATGGCATAATCTGATGAAAAGATATATATATGAGTTACGTAGCAAAAAATAGTTGCTGTCATCACAGCTGGAGGACACGAACATTAAAGCCCAGAACAATAAACTGCAATTCAGGAATATTCCTGAGAGAAGTGTAGATTTAGAAGACTTTTTGCTTTATCAATCTAAAGCTCTTGGAAATTGAGCTGTTAATGGACCATGGAGCTTATTCAGACCTGCTCGCAAGATGCGGCGCTCACTGGCAAAAAGGGGCCGGATATTCAAATTCCACTCTCGCACTGCGTGGCGTAAGGATGCCCTCTATGTCTTAGCGACCTACGGCACTCAGCGTTTGCTAGTGTATAAAGACGCCCCCTTTCCCCTCGCAACACACATTTGTTGGATTAATTGGTAACATTGAGAGCTATCGGAGCTGCTCGCAGCCATTGAGGTAGCCTTACCCCGCCGCAAGCACTGCGATCAGTGCTGGCTGAAATACATGCAGGTGACGTGTACAATGACGCCACTTTGCTAATTATGCACGCCCTTTAAACAGCGTTTTGTTGGCCTGACACGCCTGCATCCGCGAAACCACTCCCCCGTTTACAAGCGCCTTCCCCTGTAACCACCCACAAACGGCACTATCTGTCACTCAAAGTAGCGCTCTGGCTTTGTGCTACAAGCACACGATTCCCCATCACAATAACTGGCTTAAGCATGCGCGCTCCGAATTATACGCAAGCGCACTGAGCAACAATCGCCCGGCAGCGAGCGATCTTGCCTTAGCGAATGGGCTTGAATCAGGTCCCATGTTCACAAAGCACTCTAGCAGGCCCTAAAGAATGTCCCTGGAATGTCATTATTACACATTGCCAAATTGTTCATTTTAAAAGCTGTAAAGTAATTAGATTATTACAGATTATGGTCCAGTTTTAAAAAATGCCAAGTTCCCCACTTACTTTGGTAAACAATTACCTAAATCTATTCAATTTCCAAAAAAAGGGCAAGAAAAAGGATTTGGTCTGGTGCACTTATTAGGTCAAACTTATCAGTTATATTTAATTCTCTGTAAAATAGTAAATAATTAAATGTTTATTTGTTATAATAATATGTTCAGATTTTAGGACAAATATTAATAAAATCTAAGTATAGTATTGATAGAGTGTGATTGAATGCACAGAAAAGGTGATTAAAATGCCCTCCACCGCCGGTCATATAACGTCACTCTAATTGCTATGTTTAACCGAGTGCTTATGACCAACGCACTCAGGGCCTGATTCAGACCCGCTCACAAGTGGGTGGATAGTGGCCCAGTGCGCACACACGGTGTGCGCGAGCACAAAAAGCACTCGCTCCGGCGCTCGCATCCAAAAGGGGAAGCTGTCGATGTTGATTGACAGCTGCCCCGTTTGGAAGGCGGGGAAGGGGGGTGGCTGAGCAAACGCCTGCAGGAACGCCTGCCGTTTGTGGGCGGCCCTACTGACATCACTAGTGATGTCAGTAGGTGGACTTCCTGCTCTAATAGTGCAGGAAGTCCACTGGGGCTTGCGGCAACGAGACCCTACCGCAAGGGTCTTGTCGCAAGCCCAATGGTCTTGACCATTGCGACCATCATCATGGCCGCTCGCATAAGCTGAGGGTGGTACCCCACAGCTATGCGAGCAGCCAAGAGGCCGCAACAAAAAAAAAGCTCATGCCCTGATTCAGAGCAAGCGCACGCTTTTTGCGAGCGGCTCTGAATCAGGGCCTCAGTTCTTGTTCCCAGATAGTGTTGGTCTGAGATGACCTCTGCTCATATATCACTGAGCTCACTCTGTAACATTGTTGCTTTTCTTATTAATGACAATGAAATGATTTAACTTTCAAAGTATGTGCCACAAAAGTTACTAATGCCATTCACAGTGTTTCCTTCATATAGTAAATGGGGAGCTAGTGCTTTATTTATACGGCCGTTATTTATACTTCAGCTCGCGGCTTTACAGACACCACCGCTTATATATGTTTCCCTTCCACCAGTGTATCGCTTAGTATGTCTTTTTGCCTGACATTCAAATCACTGTCAGTAATAATAGGTGTTACTCCCTGACACCGATTATTACTGAAAGTGATAATATGCAGGGGCAAACACAGGATCTTACCAGGGGGGTTTACACACACACACACACACACACACACACACACACACGCACACACGCACACATATACATACACATATATACACACACACACTAACATATATATATATATATATACAGTCAGGTGCATAAATATTGGGACATTGACAGAATTTTCATATTTTGGCCTCTATTCACCACCACAATGGTTTTGAAATGAAACAAACAAGATGTGCTTTAACTGCAGACTTTCAGATTTAATTTGAGGGTAATTACATCCAAATCAGGTGAACGGTGTACAGGAATTACAACGGTTTCTATATGTGCCTCCCACTTTTTAAGGGGCCAAAAGTAATGGGACTATCAACTCAAAAGCTATTTCATGGACAGGTGTGGGCTATTCCCTCGTTATTTCATTATCAATTAAGCAGGTAAAAGGTCTGGAGTTGATTCTAGGTGTGACATTTCCATTTGGAATCAGTTGCTGTCGACTCTCAATATGAGATCCAAAGAGCTGTCACTATCAGTGAAGCAAGCCATCATTAGGCTGAAAAATCAAAACAAACCCATCAGAGAGATAGCAAAAACATTAGGTGTGGACAAATCAACTGTTTGGAACATTCTTAAAAAGAAAGAACGCATCGGAGAGCTCAGCAACACCAAAAGACCTGGAAGACCACGGAAAACAACTGTGGTGGATGACAGAAGTATTATTTCCCTGGTGAAGAAAAACCCCTTCACAACAGTTGGCCAACTCAAGAACACTCTCCAGGAGGTAGGTGTATATGTGTCAAAGTCAACAATCAAGAGAAGTGAATATAAAGGGTTCACCACAAGATGTAAACCATTGATGAGCCACAAAAACAGGAAGACCAGATTAGAGTTTGCCAAACAACATCTAAAAAAGCCATTACAGTTCTGGAACAGCTTCCTATGGACAGATGAGACAAAGATCAACTTGTACCAGAGTGATGGGAAGAGAAGAGTATGGAGAAGGAAAGGAACTGCTCATGATCCAAAACATACCACCTCATCAGTGAAGCATGGTGGTGGTAGTGTCATGGCGTGGGCATGTATGGCTGCCAATGGAACTGGTTCCCTTGTATTTATTGATGATGTAACTGCTGACAAAAGCAGCAGAATGAATTCTGGAATGTTTCGGCCAATATTATATGCTCATATTCAGTCAAATGCTTCAGAACTCATTGGACGGCGCTTCACAGTGCAGATGGACAATGACCCAAAGCATACTGCAAAAGCAACCAAAGAGTTTTTTAAGGCTAAAAAGTGGAATGTTATGCAATGGCCAAGCCAATCCCCTGACCTGAGTCCGATTGAGCATGCATTTCACTTGATGAAGACAAAACTGAAGGGAAAATGCCCTAAGAACAAGCAGGAACTGAAGACATTTGCAGTAGAGGCCTGGCAGAGCATCACCAGGGATGAAACCCAGCGTCTGATGATGTCTATGCGTTCCAGACTTCAGGCTGTAATTGCCTGCAAAGGATTTGCAACAAAGTATTAAAAAGTGAAAGTTAGATTTAGGATTGTTTAGTTTGTCCCATTACTTTTGGCCCCTTAAGAAGTGGGAGGCACATATAGAAACCGTTGTAATTCCTACACCGTTCATCTGATTTGGATGTAATTACGCTCAAATTAAATCTGAAAGTCTGCAGTTAAAGCACATCTTGTTTGTTTCATTTCAAAGCCATTGTGGTGGTGAATAGAGGCCAAAATCTGAAAATTATGTCAATGTCCCAATATTTATGCACCTGACTGTATATGTATATATATATATATACATATATATATATACATATATACACACACGCAATTATTTGCACCTTGACAAAAGGGCGTTCTGAACACTGAAACATTGGTACTATGGATTAATACACATTTGTGAATTTTTTAATCTTTATCAGTCTCCGATTGCCACTGCTTGTTTGTATCGTGTACCTGTGGAATATGCTCCAGAGGGCACTGGAGCAAGGAATACCACTTGAAGAGAGTGCTGGTCCATTTGGTATATATACACACACACATATACATATATGTACACACATACCTTACACAAAAATACATGTCAGACATACATTACACTTACCTTGCAGCAGCTCACCCTATTACATTTAGCCCACAGACTTGTTTTATCAACGTGCATTCCTAATGCCCCCCCCCCATCCTGTCGGCAAGCATCTTTACCTGGAGCAAGAGATCAATCCGAAATCAGATGTGTACTAATCTATGTGTACTCCGCATAGTCGCACACAGATATCAAATTAATCAGCACAGTCTCCTGGTGCATCACATTGTGACCCAGATGCATTTTTGGCAAAAAAAAGACGCCTGGTGCTAGCAGAGTCTCTCGGGGCCTGGAATGCTGAAATGGGCTGTTTAGCGCGACTGAAGCAAAGATGTGCAAGGACACATCTGTAACACATCCAAACAAAGGAGAGGGCATATGATAACAGGATCTCCCAGCTAATTGACAGTACAAATACCAGCTGGGTGACTCAATCAGTTTAAAAATATGTGATTGAGTAGAAGCATTGAATTGAGAAATATATATATACCCCATATCTTATGAAAATACCTTTTTCAATATCTGGTAAAGTAGATCTATCTCTATTCAAAAGTTGGAGCAAGGGGGGAATGTAGAAAAGGGAGGGTGGGGGGTCCTGAAACAGTCAACTTAAGACAGACCACTTTCTTAGCCAACGTAACAATAAAGCAATAATGGTTAGAAGAGGGAGAATCTCTTTTTTTTTATTGGTGAGAACTCGCTGCATCTTTATCTTATGTGGGGTTTACGCATGTCACATGTAGAGATTGTAAGCAAATCCTGCTCACTATTGCCTTATTATATTGTAGTTTCCTATGATGTATACTTGTTTAGAGTCATAATACTTTCCTAACTCAGGGCCTGATTCAGAGATAGTCGCAAACTCTGTGGTTTGTATACATCTCCGATGGTGGGGGAACTGCGCATGTGCAGGACCTTTATGCTCATAGTGTTCATCTCTGAATCAGGCCCACAAAGCAAACATATAACTGATCCATAAAATGACATTACACAGCACATTACTTTTGAATAGCAATTAATAAAAAATATCAGTGAATGGTGCTTGATCAGATGTCTAAATGTGATACAGTGCAGCTATCAACATGAATGAGGAACTTACATAATCCCACAAAAATGTAAAAAGAATGTTTATACCTTGGCTGCGCAAGTGTTCCCCTATAACAGTCTCAAATACTCACTCAATATCTTTTTAGGTACACAAAAAATATTAAATACACATCATTTGGCAGATTAAAATAAAAAAAATATATATAAAAATACACAAATAAACAGAAATGAATGCAGATTTAAATGATTCAATCACAAACTTATTGTGTAAAAAGCAGTAAAACAACAATTGATCCAACATTATGTGTCCATTTAGTTCTAATGTATGACTTTCAGATTAACTGCAGATTAATAACTCAGTAAATTCATGTGGACAAAATTGCAGAGTCCTTATAAAATAGACTCAGATTGGCACCTGTTAAAAATAGGAACGGGATGTATTATTGGGCAAGGTTTTAAATGGAATGCAGTTACAATACAGATGGAAAACCTCCAGTGGTCAGAAAGCTGGCGCCGGAATCCCGACAACTTCTCAGAAACCCGGCGCCGGCATCCCAACCGCCGGAATCCCGATGATAACTACCGGGGTTAGGGGGAGGGTTAGCGGTAGGGTTTAGGCATTAGGGGGAGGGTAAGGAACTAAGGGGGGAGAGTTAGGTTAAGAGTGCGGGAATGGTGAGGTTATTTTTAGGCACTAGGGCGGGAGTTTAGGCACTGGGGAGAGAGGGTTAGGGAAGGGGGGAGGGTTAGCTTATCAATAGACAAAGTGTCGGTATTCTAACTCTCGGGATGCCGGCGTCGGGTTTCTAACCACCGGGATCCCGTAACCATCCCATTTCAAACATATATAGTGAAGCCCGTAATGATTTCAACACATACCCAATGTGTGCAGCAGGGGTCACTGGTCACTGCATTCATTACCATTTATTTGTGTATTTTTTCTTTCTTTTTCTTTTGTATGTATATTATATATATTAATCTGCCAAATGATGTGTATAGAATAATTGTTGTGTGCTATGCACCTTTTATGAGTTTGAAAAACCTATTAAACAAAAAAAAAGATATTAAGTATTTGAGACTATTTCCTGTTATAGGTGAACTGTTGTATCAACCATGAGCACAAAAAATTCTGCCAAAGCTAATGGTGGCAAACTATTCCAGTCTAGTCTTTAAATACTACTTGTATCCTTTTAAATTCACCAGATTCCCCACCAAATCTAGGGTCTGGACACCTTTCAGGTTTCAGGGCCTTATTCAGCAGAGGACAGATGGCGGGGATTCTTATCAGACTAGCATGTCTGCTCCTGATCTAACTCTCTATCAGTCAACAGGCAATCAGTCTGCACTCTTCTCTGCTGATAAAGTATACTCCTTCCAGACTGGAATCTCAACCGTGCTGTCAAATGAGTTCTAAGTTTCAACCCTATGAATATGTAGGCCATATGGATCTTGGTCTAGCTTTGATGTAAAAGACATAGTTTAAATTACTTGAAATTTGTGCCTCACCACCTGTGATCGGGACTCTTCCTCAACCAAGCATTTTATTAGGGTGTATTGATGCCATTAGCCCAGTACTTATAAAAATAAAAGGAACCAATTGTTAAACCTAAAAAAACTAATTTAGAGCCATACTGCATGACTAACTACTGACCAGTATCAAACCTTCCTTTTCTAGGAAAGGTACAGTAATCGAGAAAGTGATTGCAACTCAGCTGGAAACTCATCAGTCAACCCATGATATTTATAATCCATTCTAGTCAGGATTCAGGACACAACACATCACTGAGGCAGCCCTTGTGTATGTGCTTAATGTTATTCTGATGGCAAAAGACAGAGATGATTGTTCAATCCTTCTGGATCTCTACAGCATTTGATACCATGGATCATGAGATTCTAATTGAGTGCCTGATTTCTATAGGCTGAATGGCACAGTCCTTAGCTGGTTACATTTTTTGTTACCAGCAGATCACAGAGAGGGTCTTCAGTAGTATACTGCCATGTGGTGTTTCCCAGGGTCTATCCTATATTTGAAGCTATTTGCAGTACACATGCTCCTACTGGGTGAAATAAGCAGATGTCATGGCCTTTTCTACCACTGCTATGCAGATGATATTTAACTGTGCCTGCCCTCTGGGTACTGAGAACCCAATACTAATCTTATATGGCTGTCTAGCTAATCTCCAGGAGTGGGTGAGTGCCAGTTGGTTGTCAATGAATCCTGATAAAACAAAGGATGTTATGATGGGACAAGGTCAAGAACAAGGCTGCAGCTTTGCTAACCAACTGGATTTACACTTGGGAGTTCGGTATTGCAAAACACTGACTGTGTGCAGAATCTTGGTATTGTCCTAGGATTGTGGCTTTGTGAAGCAATACTGGAGCAGGTTTTCTGGATAGCACTGAACAGAATGCTTAGAAGTCATCTTGCTACAGGTTTTCTGGATAGCACTGAAGCTGAATGCTGTGAAGCAATTACCGGAGCAGGTGTGCTGGAAGACACTGAGGCAGAGTGCGTATGAAGCAAATAGTGTGGGGGGCCAGGAGCGCTACTCGATATTCGGGAGACTCTCGGGCATTGCGGGAGAATTGCCAAACATGGAACAGATGCAGGATGTAAATGGAACCAGGAGTCAGGGTACTGATCTCTAGAGAGAGAAGTTGTTCTGGCAATGAACAGTCAGCAGTTCGTGGTTTAAATAGGGCACTCTTAGAACTGATAGACTGGATGAATCGTGACCGGAGTTGCTGGAGACTAGTTTGTCAGAGCGGATCATGTGATACTGTACCTCATTCAGAATGGCAGGCATTGCATATAACAGATAAGTGACTACAAGTGTCAGGGATGCCGCATGCATCCCTGAGATTCAGATGGCAGTAAGGTGACACTGTCGGACTTGGACCCCAATGTGTGTCCATTTAGTTTTTAATAAAAAAGAACAACCCAAATATACGTTAAGTATATTTTGTATATTTTTTTTACGCTGCAAATATAATGTGCTTTGAGTCATATTGGGAGAAAAGCACTATATAAATAAAATTTCTATTACTACTATGAATGTGTAGGTTAATAAAAAGGCCCATATTCATTCTAAACCACTTGAAATAACTGTACTTTATTATTACTGTCTTATTATTAGAATATAATTGAAATGACTGCAACAAGGAAAGATGGTCCTCTTGTCCTTCTGATGAGTGAGAATGGAGAGACAGGGAGCTACATCACAGGATAAACCACACTCACACCAAGGCATTCACAATAAAGTAAAACAAACAACGACATGATTGCGATCAATCCCATATTCAGTACCTCAAACAATTGTCAACACATTTTATGATCCTGCATTTACTTTGATTTACAAGGGTAAACGCCCCAGAGACTTGCAGAGACAAAAATGTTAGGTCTAAATTGAAGGGGATTCTATAGGTCCTTAAGTTTGAGTTTTATCAGTTAGCATATTTCTGGATCAATACAGATATTTTCTTGCTCCTCATCCTCCTAAACCATGGGGACCATTGGGGACACTTTCCAATCAATTTCCTCTCAGTGATCTGTTGTGAAATGCTAAATCAAGGAGACTACTCAATAACATCAGCACTGGATTCCATTTATGCTTAAATTAATTACCTCATTTACAAAACCCTCTTGTCATTTCTCCACATTATGCCTTCAAGGCTGATTTACCTAACTTATACCTGTCTTAGTGTCTATGTACTAAGCCTTGTCAAGTGGACGGCTATAAAGTACCAACCAATCAACCCCTAACTGTCACTTTGCTTTGGGGAGGGGGGTGGTTAGTGTGTTTGAGGGTTTCCTTTTCTTAATTACGTTTGTAGGCATTAAAGCCATTTGTATAATGTCATTCATATTTAAGTTCTCAGGTTGATCTTTCTAGCAAAATTTGTTTTATTTCTACTCTATAACTTTTAATAAAACATATGGGCTGATGTTATTCTCAACAGATAAACTTAGTTCTCTGCATATTTATGTCAATCAACATTACTGGAACCTGTCATACATTTAGATTCAAGTTATCCTGGGAAATGGGAAATTCTAAGCACACTCTTTCCAAGCAATGACATTTGAACAAGCTTCTCTCAGAGAGCAAAGGTACAAAACATACATTGTTTTAGAATAAGTACAGTGTAGTATAATGACCCTGCCACCAATAATATGAAATGAATGAGGTAATCACTCTGTCAGGAAAGTGCTTTTTAGATGTGTACTCATGATTGGATAGACTAAGAATTTGGCCTGCATGTACCTTGTGAAATTGGACTGTGTGCCCCTCGTATGAGGGCATGCTCTGTGGCTCACAAAATAATAAGTGATACAATGAAACACTTATGAAATGAAACATATCATTATTTTTTAGATTTTTCTTTAAGAAAAGGGCCTGGCCAGTGCATTTCTAAATGTGGAAACATCGTTCAATTATAAATTGTCCTGAAATCAGCAATAAAACATCTCTAATTTGTATTCTGTCTACCGAATATCCTGAGGGAAAACATTTCCATTTTCATTGGATTTATGTCCAAACAAATACATCTATCTTTGTCATCTGTGTTGAGGTATTTTATAATATAGGAGACAAGTGTAGAATATGCAGAACAGCATAATCCTGCAGATGTATGTGGCTGAGGGAAGGTGGCATTATCTTATTCAGTCAATGAGCTATTTTCAGACTTCTGCATTGCTTATTATGATATGCAGCATTTTATTGACTAGGGAACTCAGTTGTCTAAAGTGCCTATAGTCTGGCAGTTATTTGTTTGCACTGACCTCTTGTCAGTGACAGGGATGACTATTGTATGCAGTGCTGTTATTGCCTAGCCTGACAGCACTTACGCTGTGCATACCTCCCAACAGTCCCGATTTAGGTGGGAGAGTCCTCATTTGAGGACTCTGTCACTCCATCTCAGGCTGGACGTTTGGGAAATATGTCCTGTACACTTCTACTGTATTTAGAATAGGTTAAAACATTTGTCCAGATTTCCCAATAGGAACATTTGGGAGATCTGAAGCTTGTGAGCTATGTCTTGTACTTTGTCTCTGTAATGTCCCAGGTTAGTGGTCTTTAGCAGGCAGCTGTGTATCCAGTGCTATGCTCAGACTACAGACATTGCCCTAATGTCCTAAAAATGTGCTATATGTCAGAAGTTAAATTGCTCTCTTTCTCCCTGTCTCTGTATCTCATTTATCATTCAATACTGTACCAATCACAATGTAAGAGATCATTCAGTAATGACTATGGAGAGATGCAGGGTCACTCAATTACTCATTTGTCAGTGATAATTCCACAATTTATTTTTTTTACTGTACGAAATACTCATGGTATGTATTTTATAGTGGCATATTTATTAATTATTGGGTCCATTTGTTAATTATTGGGTCCTAGATCCGATAATTATCATTTCACCACTATTCGCAGCAATAATAAATGAAGTACTACATGGATGTATCACAGGTTACATGCAGTGATAGGAGCCCATCCTTACAATGTGTAAAAGTAAAGAGAGATTGCACGATCACTTTTAGTTTCCGAAGGCTGGTGCACTACTGCACATGTGCTGTCTGCTGACCACGCATGTGTTAGTGCCGGTACTTTTTGTGAAGTACAGCCCATAGGCAACAATGGCTATCACCATCTTCAGATGGCGTTAGCTATTGGTGCTAATCTCTGGAATGCTTTACATTTCAGAGCTTAGTAAATTCACCAAGAAAGCAGTCTCCATAGGATTCTGCTGAAGTCCCCTGTAGACACATTCAGGGATACTTAGGGCTCTATTTACTACAATCCGCATTTAAAATGCAGTTGTAGCGTGATATTACCGACTGAATTCGCATTGTGAATTCAGACAATATCACAGAGATTTATTAAAAATCTCTTGCAGGGACAGAGCTTGCGATATAGCTCTGTCCCTGCAAATCGCTTCTGCAGCCATATCGCTGTATTTTTCAGAAAAAATACAGTAACGAGGTGCACGCATGTGCCGACCGGCTGCCACTAAACCCCCCCCCTGTGAGCACATGCGCCCCCCCCATGTATTTAACTTACCTCTGGTCAGGTCATCGGTGCTCCGGTGATGTCCTCCATGTCTCCGATCAACTGATCTGCACTGTGAGCCAGTCAGCTGTTCTATGCAGCAGCTGAGCAGGTCACAGTGTGGGATTGGAAACCACGGAGGACATCACCGGAGCCCCGATCTCCGGTCCCTGGTGTTTTTTTTTTTTTGTTGTTTTTTTTACAGTTATCAGCTTGTGGTCTATTTAGACCACACAGATGATCACAGGGCCCGGCTCCTGTATCTGCTCTGCCTTTTATAGCAGAGCAGGAGTCTGATAACTGGGGGAGACCCTGGATAACACCACCTTCAAGTGGCGTTATTATCACAGGGCCTCTGCCTGTATTTTTTCACAATTTATTTTTAGTAAATCCCAGGAAGATCATATTTCTCATTACAATTATGGGAAATGCGATCTGCTGACTAAAAATATGTGATAATTAGTGGTTGGAGTATTGGTATGTATTTACATCAATTGCCCTTAAGTAAATTCAGGTGAAACTAAAATAAACTAAAATAATATGAAAAGGGTGTGAAAACACCCCTTTTTCACTTTATTTTAGTAAAATTTTTTAATAAATAGAGCCCTTAGACTCTTTAGGGTACCTAAGCTGTATATGCTTTTAAACGGTGCTATCAAGTACTTCCCTAACGAGTAGGAACTCCATATTGATTTTTATGAAAATCCCACATTTGGGTAATGATCAACAAAAAAATATATATAAGATAAATTCTGTGGTCATATTCCAGTATACCATTTTAAATATAAAGTATAATGTTGCACACACACACACTGCAATAGCACTGGTAAAAACAGGTTTTTAACTAGATGCCCCATAATCACTAAATTGTAAGTTCTCTCACAAGCAGGGGTCTCCCTACCCTTCACATCTGCAATTACTCTACTCTGCTTTATGAGCACTCTGTTTTCCCAGCTGTCCAGTGCAGAGCACCACTTTTGTTGTTATTATTATTATTATTATTATTATTAATAATAGTAATAACAGTATTAATAATCTGAACATAATAAATTTGGATCATTATGGGTAAATCTAGTTGGCACATAACCCCTATTGACGCGCACGTGTGTGTGTTTGTCTTCTATTGTTTTAACAAACCCCCTTATTCCCACATGTGAACTGGTCCCCCATGTGATTTGCATGGTTTTTCTCTGTGTACTATTTCCCCATGTTTATGTTGTCTGCACTAGAGATGTGCACCCCCTGAATTTAGGGGTTCCGGGTGGAACCGGGTCAAGGTTCAGATTCACTTTTGTGACCCGGTTCGGATCTGTTTGCTGGTTCGGAATACGCATTTAAAAAACAAACTCAGGTTTTATTGATTTTTAATTGATTTTTATCCGAATCCAAAACTAAAACCAAAACACGTGAGGGTGGTATTGCAAAACCAAAACACGAAGATGAATCCAGATCCAAAACCAAAACATGGGGGTACGCGCACATTTCTAATTTATACACATGATTGCAAACTTGACTATGCAGCAACATATATCGTTACCATGCAGTTAAAGTGGATGGAGACCATGTAGACATTAGAAAAATACCGCTGTAAGCACAGCATCTTGAAGGTCCAAATATTCTGAAGTGTTGAAATCTACATGCCATGGAAGTACATAACTAACTAAAATATATATGGAAACATCCAAGGTACATGCTATGCTTGTAAATCTGCAGCAGCTACAATATACGACATGAAGGTGACAAAAAAGCATATAAACTACAGTAATTGGATCTGTTAATTTGCACTGTGCATTTCAATAAATTTTATTTTAAATATTACAATGCCAAACAAATATGAGTATCATTACTATGAAGATAGGATTGATGTTGACACACTCTTGTTGTAATGGATAGCATTACTGCCTCACAGCACTGAGGCCTTGGGTTCAATTCCCTTCAACTAACTATGTGAGTTGGTATGTTCTCCTGTGTCTGGGATTGCATGACTAAATATTCACTGCTGTGTAATTATAAAATTACATTTCAAAATCAGCATATTATGCCCTTGGCTCAGGCGTCAGGATGTGCCCATGTTTGATGATCTTAAAGATTGTCCATCAACGTTCAGCCAATCCTACATTTCTACTATGGGAGAGTCATTGGAATTTTAATTGTGTTGTTTGTTGGACAAATGTAAAATTGTTCATAACTTTGTCAACAATTATAAAAAAAAAATTAGAATAAACGGAAAGACAATAAACATGAACTTTTTATCTTGATTAATATTATACTGTAGACTTTTACAAGCAGAAATCTTATTGCCTTTGTCTTAAGTTATGTTCCTCTATGGTAGTTGGTGTCTGTTTGTTTTATCTTCCTAATGTATAGTACTGCACAACATCATCAAACATATTGGTAATAATATATATAAAATAATATATGCCCTACTCATACTTGCCTATCCTCCTGATTCGGTCGGGAGCCTCCCGAAAATCATGTGCCGCTCGCGGCCCCCCGGAAAGGCAGGCAAGCCTCCCGGGCCCCGGCAACTTGTCCGTGCCCCCCCTAATGGTTACAGTATAAACCTCGGCAGTGGGGGGGCCCGGTGACGCGATTCATGCTGAATCACGTCATTGTGGCCCCACCTCCCTGCTTCACAATGCCAGTAATATCAGCACTGTGAAGAGGGGGCGGGACCACAGTGACGTGATCACACTGTCAAGCCCCATGCTCCGCGCCCAATGATGTGTCAATGCTGGGACATGCCCCTTTTCCCACGACACGCCCCCCTCGGTGTGGAAGCCCGACAGCTCCCTCCCGGAAGGAGGGAGCTAATAGTGGGCAAGTATGTCCCTATTGCATATAATCAGGATATTAAGAGACTCTGATGAACTTTTTATACAGAGATCCAAGGTGACTTAAATATTAAATATCAGAAATAAGTTATAGTAAGGGAAAGGCCACGTGATGGAGCTGTAAGGGAGAAGACACGCTGATGCTAAGATCCTCTGACAATATCTGCTGATCACCAAATTAAATCACTATAAAATCATTGCTTGATATACTTTTAGGAATGCTTTCTATTCATAAGTATGATAGTAAGAGTGAGGTCAGTGGAATCAATAGCTTAACGTGATCACTACTGCCATCGACAACACTGGTGGCACAGGCCTTACAAATGGAGGCCCCTTTGCTGAGAACACTGCAGAGACTACCTTGTCAGACACAGCATTGCTATACAACAAGAAATAAATAGAAATCTTTAAATCTTTTTGCTATATAATAGATTGATAATGTTCTATGTTTACACTGTAAAATGAATGATATAGCTACAATGGTGATTTGTAGCAATTTGTTTTTGTAACTATCAACATCACTATTTTTTTTTACATTTTTAGTGGCTACTAAATCTCAAACTGCCCAAAAAAAAGACTTTTACTAAATCACCCTTTTATAGTTCCCCCATTTAGATGAAAGGTAAGACATGTTGCAATCTTAAATTTGCTCGTATGTATAAATTGACTATTTATTTTGTTGTGACAATAAATATGCATTGTATGAAAGCAAGATAATTAAGAGATGCCATACAGTCCTAATGAGTGTAACACAATTTTACTCCCTACACTACAAAATAAAATCACTTTACACTTAACTCTCAAAGTTGCGTTATTATGTTTATAGTTAATGATATATATGTGTACCGAAACCTGCAATATAATAACACTTTCTGCTGTAATTACTATAATACTCAAAACAATAGATTCCAGATTAATTAATGATTAACCTAGTTAGAATGGAAAACAACTCTGTATATGGAGAAGTGTGTGTAAAAATAATTGGCATCAATTTAAGCAAAAGCATTAACCCCATACCAACTACTACTAAGAGTAACTCAATCACAGCAAGGAAAGTTCCATTGTCAGAATGATGGATGTCACCATCACCACAGTAAACTCACACAACCATTTTTATTGCTAGAATAACTTCATTTTACTTGACTTTGATGAATCTAAGATGCAGGGATACATGTGTGCTTGATTTTACTTGGATGACCCCTGAAACAAGGATTAGTTGTACTGTAATACTTCACAGTCAGAGAGTTCTAGATTATTATTTTGTAAATCAATTTATAATTCAATGTATAGGATCAATGAGATCAATGAGATACAATAAAAAAATGGTTACTTACCAAACATGGTCAGATTTGCACGTTCCCCAATGGCCAAGCAGTAGGGAATAATTAAGTGTGGTATGGAACTGTTCAACTTATTGTTGATCTAGGAAGATCTGACACATGGATTTTAACTTGTAATTACATGTTTCCTTATTTTACCTAATTAAACTCCACCCTAAACTACATTTATTTCTATGCATTTGAAGGAAAGGAAAAATTATTAATGCTGTAATATTTTTTAATATTGCATTTAATTTTTATAAATAAATGAAAATAAAAAGAAGACATATTCATTACTCACAATTCTATTAATTTATATATTAAATTAAAGTAGTACCAATTTTTTTGTGTGTTTGTTGTAACAGGGACACATTTATAATCCTGACATTTACATAAAAAACTTTAAAGGCTAAAATTCATTCTATCTGTTTAATTAATTTTCAATTATGCGTTTTCTTTATTAATTTATGTAAAGGAATGAGTTATACATTTTACTGGATAGCTTTTTATGATTATTTATTATTAAACCAGGATTATTCTTTCTGTGTTACTGTGTAGGTGTCACGACACCGTGCCCAGCCTGTGCTCAGATACGCCACCAACCTGACGTAGCTGGGTGGTTGTGACGTGGGTTTTACCTAAGCTGTCACCACGAAGAGTATTAAAATAGCACTCTTACATTCACCAGACACTTAAATCTCACTTAAACTCACAGTTATTACACAAATATAGCATGGGGCTCTCCAGGCATGTGAATTCATTAGAGCACAGAGATAACTCTGATAAAGTTTTAGGATTTATTGAGAAATATCTCCAGGGTTAAATTACAGGAAAAATAGGTAAATAAACAAGACATACAAATATAAATAAACGCACAAAATGATTATAGATAAAAGAAAATGATAGAGTATCAGAATCCTAAGGTATTTTACGCTGAGATCTTAGAGAATCTGTGTGGAGGGAGACCACTATAGACCGACATGGGGAGCACTCCTTAACTCTCAGCTACTCTCTGGACGTGAACCCAGACAGGTAGGAGAAGCTGATTCTTATGGATACACATGCCCCTCTCCCCCAGCAGTCCCACCCTTCCCAGGCTTAAAAATACTTTTCTTTGTTCTCACAGGGTCTGTGTAGATGCAAATTAGCACAACTACAAGACCTGACACTCATAACTTCCTGGACCTTTAGTGTATTTTATGATAGGAAGACTGATAGCATGAGGTGTTACAAAGACCCTTCTATCAGCCAGTGTGACTGCGTATTGGACTTGCATCATTGCCCTCCCTAGGGTGAGAGCAAATGTTACAGTCAGGAAGCTTTGTCTTCAAAGGCCAGGTATCACTTGACTATTTGCCCTGATTAGCTTATGCAATCCGTTTCTGAAATACAGTCAGGTCCATAAATATTGGGACATTGACAGAATTTTCATATTTTGGCCTCTATTCACCACCACAATGGCTTTGAAATTAAACAAACAAGATGTGCTTTAACTGCAGACTTTCAGATTTAATTTGAGGGTAATTACATCCAAATCAGGTGAACGGTGTAGGAATTACAACAGTTTCTATATGTGCCTCCCACTTTTTAAGGGGCCAAAAGTAATGGGACAAACTAAACAATCCTAAATCTAACTTTCACTTTTTAATACTTTGTTGCAAAACCTTTGCAGGCAATCACAGCCTGAAGTCTGGAACACATAGACATCACCAGACGCTGGGTTTCATCCCTGGTGATGCTCTGCCAGGCCTCTACTGCAAATGTCTTCAGTTCCTGCTTGTTCTTAGGGCATTTTCCCTTCAGTTTTGTCTTCATCAAGTGAAATGCATGCTCAATCAGATTCAGGTCAGGGGACTGACTTGGCCATTGCATAACATTCCACTTTTTAGCCTTAAAAACTCTTTGGTTGCTTTTGCAGTATGCTTCGGGTCATTGTCCATCTGCACTGTGAAGCACCTTCAAATGAGTTCTGAAGCATTTGACTGAATATGAACATATAATATTGCCCAAAACACTTCAGAATTAATTCTGCTGCTTTTGTCAGCAGTTAAATCATCAATAAATACAAGGGAACCAGTTCCATTGGCAGCCATACATGCTCACGCCATGACACTACCACCACCATGCTTCACTGATGAGGTGGTATGTTTTGGATCATGAGCAGTTCCTTTCCTTCTCCATACTCTTCTCTTCCCATCACTCTGGTACAAGTTGAGCTTTGACTCATCTGTCCATAGGATGTTGTTCCAGAACTGTAATGGCTTTTTTAGATGTTGTTTGGCAAACTCTAATCTGGTCTTCCTGTTTTTGTGGCTCACCAATGGTTTACATCTTGTGGTGAGCCCTCTATATTCACTCTTGTGAAGTCTTCTCTTGATTGTTGACTTTGACACATATACACCTACTTCCTGGAGAGTGTTCTTGATTTGGCCAACTGTTGTGAAGGGGTTTTACTTCACCAGGGAAATAATTCTTCTGTCATCCACCACAGTTGTTTTCCGTGGTCTTCCGGGTCTTTTGGTGTTGCTGAGCTCTCCGATGCATTCTTTCTTTTTGAGAATGTTCCAAACAGTTGATTTGGCCACACCTAATGTTTTTGCTGTCTCACTGATGGGTTTGTTTTGATTTTTCAGCCTAATGATGGCTTGCTTCACTGATAGTGACAGCTCTTTGGATCTCATATTGAGAGTCGACAGCAACTGATTCCAAATGGAAATGTCACACCTAGAATCACCTCCAGACCTTTTACCTGCTTAATTGATAATGAAATAATGAGGGAATAGCCCACACCTGTCCATAAAATAGCTTTTGAGTTGATCGTCCCATTACTTTTGGCCCCTTAAAAAGTGGGAGGCACATATAGAAACCGTTGTAATTCCTACACCGTTCACCTGATTTGGATGTAATTACCCTCAAATTAAATCTGAAAGTCTGCAGTTAAAGCACATCTTGTTTGTTTCATTTCAAAGCCATTGTGGTGGTGAATAGAGGCCAAAATATGAAAATTCTGTCAATGTCCCAATATTTATGGACCTGACTGTATATACTTTAGGGAATTATGATAATACACACATTTTATACAGAGCACACAAAATACGTAAAGTCATGACATGGGTTTTTGATGAATCGCCGTAATCCATGGCGATGGTCACAGTAGGCTATAAAGAATGTCTTATTTTTGAAGATGTTACTTTCTTCACATTTATTAAATAATGTGTATTATAACAGGAGATATTAAAATGATGAATATATCAAAATGTGGAAAATGTTGATATTATCTGGTTAATTATTATAGTATAGGCAGACCGGTTATGAAAATAAAATAAGACAGAGTATTTAGATTGTGTCTGATGCAAATGAGTATTAAACAAAGTGTCAGGGCTGTTTCATTTATTAATATTTATTTTTACTTTTCATCAGGCTGGTAAATGTTGAGTCAATCCCAACTACTACATGAATAACATATTGTATAATAAAATGATTCCTGTTTATTGCCATATTTTGCTTTCAGGGACTGATAAGCTTACCATTATGAAAAACTTTGTAAAGCATAGTACATGGGGGCAGGGCTACCAATATTTATGAGGACATACTGACAGATGGGATAGGCACATGGTTTCAGTCTTTACCCAATATGAAAACGTGGTCTGTAAGGGAGATTGATGACTTATCTACAATTTATCGAAAATTAATGTAAAACTGTCTAGCAAGCACCTGGCATAAAGCCATGAATAGCCTTGTGATAATGATGTACTAAAATAATGTATATTTTCTTATATGGTATTGAAATGACAACAGTATAATCATGTGATTTACCTACGTCAGTTGGACTATATCATGTATGGAGACCATTTTGAAGGGAGGCATTTCTGTGTTGAAGATGCTCCATATGCATATGTATGTAATCAATGTAACTTTTAAATAAATAACTTGCTTTGCACTGATTTCAAGAATTTCCTTATCAACATATATACTGTATTGCATAGAAGGAAAGAAAATAATAAGTAAACCTGTATAAGAAAAAAACAATAAGGTGGATAACTAAAATGCCACACACCACTCCCGGGTGCAAATCTGCACCAAAAACCAAAGCACCAATTAAGTATTTGTTATTATGTATGACACAAACCAAAATTGGTCACTGTGGATTTAGTGCAGATTTCCATCTTACAGCATTAGTAATAATCAATTGGAAAGTGCATTGCTCTGAAGGTATAATGGATTCTAGGTCACTAGTAGCTGTCATTTCTCTAGTGGTATTTAGAAAATAAAATGAAAATGAAACACCTGATGTACAGATTACATGCTAACAACTTTATTTTACATTTACATGTGCAACAGTTTTCATAAATGTCCCCAATCATATGTAGTAAAATAACTTACCAAGATACTTAAGATGTCTGGGTGTTAGTTGTTGTGCAGACTGCATCTGTTGTAATGAATATTGAGGAACTGTAAATTGGTACTTTCAGAGTGTGTCGAATAGATCACAAATGTTGCACTACATTATCCCTATGAACTGCAATACATGATTATCTTCAGGTATTCTGCAATGAACATATCTTGACCCCTATTGACATAATGATCACTTCTTGTTTGGAGAAAATGATCAGATAATATATTTGTTATCTTTAGAATAAAAATAGTGATTTGTTTTCTATGCTGTGATAGGAAGAAATACACATATTGAGTTCCATCCTTTACTGAGATTGGGTACACAGCTACAGAGTTATTATACACATCTTCTGTGTGATGATAGCATTTTAAGACAATTTGCCAATTGATATCAAGTGCCTGAATCCCATTTTGTTGGGAATATCACAGTAATTTAAGTTTCATGATTTTCTGAAAGAGATTTACTGTTTGTTGACACACACACACACCAACATACAGTATATCACACAAGCTAGATTTAACTCCATGTGACATTATCCCACATAAAGAAAACATTAACTCACATCCGACACCTTGAGAGTTAGTTGAGTGATACTGTGAAAGCATCTAAGTACACCTTTATCAACCAAAGTGGGCAAAAGAGAATAATATTAATAAAAGAAAAATGAATACACACAAAATAATACAAATCATATGTTTGATTAATAGCAGAAGAATTTAGAGATGAGTGACCTTTTGGAAACTGTTTCATGAAATATTTGTCTCTTTTATTCTGCTTTTGGCAGTGAAATTTACCACATTTCACCAATGGCATGTGACCTAAAGTGTTCTCAGTCTTACCAAGAGCACTGCAGAATGAATTGGCATTAGAGCATGAATTAGAGCATTGAATGGCATCTCCCTACCATTACTAACAGCAATACTAGCTTACCCATAAAAATTGGGCAACCTAAGTGTATTATATCACACTCTGCAAATCATACATTTGAAAAGAGGAGAAAAGGTCCAATTACTAAAACATATTCGGATAGCTTCAGAATGTGAAAGGATATATATGGTGGTTGAGGACTAAGGGCCTGATTCATCACGGATGGCAACTGCAACAGCAGATCGGTCGATGGTGCGCCATGTGCATGCACCGCAGTGCCCATGCGTGAGTTAGCATTGCGATTGCACTGCGATCACTCACACAGATAGAAAGCCATATCAGAGTTAGTGATGAGAGGTCAGCGTTTGAGGGTGGTGACGTGCTAGTGGTCGGAGAAACACAGGCATGCCTGTCCGATTGAACACCGTTGCAAGGGCGTGCATAAATGAGCTACTGCGACGGCATACACAGCTTGTGTACTCACTGCATACAATGAGGTTAGCAATTTCTGAGTAAGGTCATGGCTGCTGTAATTGTACATGGGCCAGGAGGTAGGATGGGGTTGTTAGTGGGGTGGTGAGTGCATGTAGTGTATGTCCCCGGGTCTTGGGGGGGGGGGTAAAGCAGGTAGTGTATGTCCTTGGAGTCGGTGGGCTAGGGCATGCAGGGTATATTTTTAGGGCAGAGGAGGTGAGGTGGGGGTTAGAGTTTGTTTATGTGACTGTTCCTAGAATGATGAGGACACTGTGTCTAAGGGCCGGGAGGGAGGGTGGGGTGTATGTCATGGAGCTGGGGAGAGGGTGTTTAAAATAAGGAAGCAGTAGCGCCTACGCTATGCCAATGCTCCCGACTAACGGCACCCGGAAGTGCCTGCTAGCCAGGAGCCAATGACAACTTCCGGTTTGTATTCCACAGTATGGAACTGCTGCAACCAGCCGGGCAGATGCATGAATCAGCCTGGGCTGGTAGGCAGGGTGAGCCAAGCCAGCACGGCAGAGGGGGGAATGGGACCGGCCCAGCTGGGACACTTACCAACTGTCCCAGTGGCCCAAACCGCCCTTGCCTACAGATGACCTATGGTTAGGGCTCCTGTATTTTTTTTTAGCAAAAAACTAGGACACCTGACATTTTCTCAGACTATAAATGCAACTCCGAGAATCACTTTGTGACAACTAAAGAAAAACATTTATAAGTTTACACAGACAGACACAGAATTAAAGGGGGGATGCTGTTTGACACAAAGTGAAGGGAGGGGGAGAATGTGAGATACAGAGTGAAGGAGGAAGGCCAAGACACACAGAGTGAAGGGGGATGGTGAGAGACGCAGGCGGAACGTGATGGTGTGGCAGAGAGATGCAGGGGGGGGATGATGATATGGCAGAGACATGCAGGCAGGAGATCATGGTTTGCTGAGAGACGACGCAGGGGGAGATGATGGTATGGCCTAATTGTGGCTTTGGATCTCACACCCATAGCGTGCGAGGCGCACGCCGCAACTCCCACTGCGCTCGCCGTGCAAATTAAGGGGGAGATGCAAACGTGGGTGATGACCTAATTTACGTAGATCAGGTTCCAATTTTATAATAATAGATTGCTACTATCTCTAATACTTTAGGGGCATCGGAGTTAAACATTTCCAAAGGCAAAAAGTGAAGTGTCCAGAAAATATCAGAATAGGAGCCTGACTTATAGCAGAGCAATTTTTAAACTATATATGATGTACATAACTACATTTCATCTATGAAGTATATACTGTACACTGTATATAGAGCACTTTGAAACGGAAATGTGCCATTTTCTCTTTTTCATTTTACATTTTACTGTACAGCACCTTAATTGAAATCACATCAGTATAAGAGTCTGGAAAACCCCACAGGGCAAGCCCAGGCAAGCTTAATTTATGCATGCGGATATGATTTTATTTTATTTTTTAAATCCATCTTTTTCTATTTACAGTGAGTATATTGTTAAAGACATTTCATTGCAATTGTGTCAGTTGGAGCACTGCTCATGTTCATCTCCACAAGTTTTTCCAATTTCATCAAAACATGCCACAGGCAAGTATGCGAAGGACAGGATGTCATTACTTATGATCTACATCTCATCAAACAGGCAGATGGGAAAGATAAAATCAATAATAGATGGGTGTCACATAGTATGGCTCAGTCCATGTGCATATGACATTTTACATAACTCTCTTTACAAATATATACCCATTTTATTGGTATAATGAAATGTGGGATGTCACCATTTAGATTACCGTACATGTTCGCAGCAAATATACTGATGCAAATACAGGAACATGCAGTGCAATATGTAGGTTGTTTGTCATTGTTATGGGTATAACAAAAAACAAGTCATCACTTACAACAGCATAAAATAATATAAAAGTCTCATGGATTTCATAAAAGTAATACTAAGGATTCTAGGAATGCTAAAGTACTAAAGTTTTTACTTTCAATCCAATGTACTATACTGTACTTCCGTTTTACACTTGCATGAAATGAGAAAGGATTACTAACTAGGAAAACTACATTTGCACTGACAGAAAGACAGAGGGCCTGATTCAGAGCCGGACGCTCTGACAAGAGCGCTCGCTCTGAATCAGGGCCCTCCTACCTAAAATTGGAGCAGCCTCCTGGCCGCTCACATAGCTGTGGGTGACCACCCACAGCTTATGCGAGCGGCCAAAAAGATGGTCGCGATGGTCAAGAACATCGCGACCATCGGGCTTGCGACGAGACCCTGCGGTAGGGTCTCGCTGCCGGAAGCCCAGGAGTGCTTTTGGCTCTATCAGAGCCAAAAGCACTCCCACTGACATCACAAGTGATGTCAGTGGGGCCGGCCCCACACGGTAGGCGTACCGCATGGGAACGCCTCCGTCTGGGCAACAACGCCCCCGGCACGCCCACCAAAGGGGGCGTGCTGTCACTCACCATCGACAGCACGCCCCCTTTGGTGCGAGATCCATAGTGACGGCCTGGCCGTCGCTATTTGGGTCTCGCACATGCGCACAACGGAGCTCCCTCCATCGCGCTCATGCGCACTAGGGCACCATCGACCCGCTTACAAGCGCTCAGCGCTCGCGAGCGGGTCTGAATCAAGCCCAGAGAACACAAAATGAAAATATCAAGAAGAAGGACCAGAATACCTATCCCATGTGCAGGAAAAGTAAACCTGGGGACTCCTGGGACTAAACCCAGGAGTGTCAGATTGATCTTGAAAACTAAATTCAGCTGTTAATATTATTGTCGCACTTAAATTGCGGGAGACCAAAGAGTACATTGTTTCTACAGAGGCATGCTTTCATTCTCTGGGTCATGTATTATTCCAAGTACCAGAAGGTGAGAAATCCCAAACAAATGTAACTTGCAAGTAAAACAGTAAAAGGATTTAGCTTTTTCAGATGGCTTTATTGCGTGCATATGCCTTCCTGCAACTCTTACATATGCATAGCTTGAACGTTGTGGCTTCTTCAATTGCATTTAAGACATTTATGTAAGCTATCAGGTAGAATTGTTCATTCTCATAGCCTTGGGACACAAAATAGCATTGTTTCCATTTCTGCATTGATTACCACTACTTCTTATGGGGAGCACTCTATTCTGTCATAGTGCTACAAAAATAAGAGAGTGGCTATATGTGATAGGCTGAACAGTGTGAAAAACAGCTTCTTATTGGAAGCTTTGTTATCTACTAGCCAGGTTCACTGAAATTCAACTCACTTATCAGTACATGCGCCTCAAGATCTGTTGGTTTGTTCAATAGGGATTTTTAGTTTATATATATTTTTTAAACCATTAGCCATTTCATTTATTCCTCTTGTAATACATTGGTCTT
>JAUIMM010000014.1:2360000-2417500 GCA_031769625.1 Taudactylus pleione
CCCAAGGCACATGCTCCACTCGACAAACACCCCCCCAATGTTACTCCACTGGTCTTTGCATTGTAACATGATTTTGCATTTTAAATAAAAGCTTATATAAATAAGGTATTCATGTAATTTTTAAGACTATTTGGGCACCAACAGCTTTCATTGACCACTTAACTGGCACAGTTGCATGGGAGCGACCATTGCAAGATGTGCTTTCACTCTCATGGTCACTCCCATGGTGTGCTCCCATTTAAGATATGTCACTGTTCACATCCTATGAACCCATGCCATACTCCACTGATTGGTGATCGTCTGCATCACATGCCCATTTTGCACCCTCAAATGCAGTGCGATTGGCATTCTGGAGAACATGGGCCAAATACAAAAGTATAAAGAAGGGAACCAAAGTGTCCCTCTGAGCACTATTCCACAAACCTCTGTACTTAGCATAGGCTGATGTGTGGCCATCAGCCTCTTCCAATGCAGAGATCAGCAGGAGCAATGATCAGTTCTCTCTGAGACACACTCTGCTGTGCTCTGCATGATCAGGAGGGATTTATGCCACTAGAAAGGTTCTATTGCCACTGTGGGGCGGGGGTGGGGATTGTTGAAACCGTATAAATTGGTTGCGATCGCTTAATCGCACACGAATCGCAACACGACATCCATTGGACGATTTGATCGTCCACGGCCATTTTATGCGAACACAGGCTCCCGCCGCATTTGCGCACGCACTTGCGCACGCGCAATTGCACATGCTCGCTATACATGCACACGCATCCCATGCCCCCGCAACTCGTCATATTGTGAATGGCGAGCCATGCTTCTGTGGTCACAACGGTTAAGCGCCATTTTACATTACATAAACACATAAAGTTAGTACAGCAATACTGTTTAAATACTGTTTTGCGTTTCAATCGCATAGCCAGCTTTTAAGTATTATTGTCGGAAACCTTACCCCGACGGACAGCAGCCTTTCCTTACAATAAACTTATATCCCATTTAACCCTAAACTGACTGAGATACGCACAATGCTATGTGTTTTAAAGGTATGCAGTGAATGTTACATGTTAAATAGCAGTTATATGATATCTGGGATTAGGAATAAGATAAATGGGTCATGAGTAGTATCTACCGATTTCCCTCTGTCTCAACAGGAATATGAAACCAACAGAATGAATATGGAAGGGATCACTATCGAGTTATGAAGACCTGCCAAGAATTATACTCTATACTGTATAAATCACTGTACACCTCCCCTGTAGATTTGCATGCCAAATGTTAGTACAAAGGGATTTTCTAACAGTTCAACCTCCAGTGACGTCAACCATTTACTAACAAATGAATAGCAACAACCATTGTGACTCAGTAATAAAGGGCCAATAGGGAACCCCTCTGAGTATTCAGCTTATGTTCAAAGGTAATTGTACACCTATAAATTGCCATGCAGTCTGGATCCCAGCCCCTTTCCTTTGCTACCTTTCTCCCTGCCTGACCCTAAAGAAACACACAGCAATCCTGATGGACAGCTGTTAGTCTAGGATCCAGACTGCATGGCGAAATATTGGTAATTGTATCTTTGTCTTTATCCTGTATATAGCTGCATTGTATAGATTAAGGCTGATTATACCTTTTTTTACAATATAGTACCTTTGTGTGTGTTGGAACCGCAAACTGTTTCTGTGTGACAAAGTTATTTTATATTGAAATGGGAGGTATGGGCAATCTGGTCTGTGCAATCAAATCTCTCTAATATCGATGCTGTTCAAACGGTATCAATAAATGGGGGCTCACCGAGTTGGATATCACCCATCACTGTGTTTTTGAACTGCTCCCCTCGTCTTGGAACAAAAGACTGGAAAGGTGCCCGCAGATTTTTTTCCTGCGTTCCTATTTTTGTTCAGAGAAGGAGACTCGCAGTTTGCGAATTCAGAGAGGGCTGATTAGAATCTGGGATAATGGAGAGAGATTTGTGCTTGCCCACGTTGTTGTAGAACGGCCGCACATTGCATGCGCAACCGATCGCACAATAACGCCACAAAGGTTTTAGTGTACACCACGTGCAAACAGTCACAGCATAGTGCGTGCGACCGGATGTACGGCCACTTCCTGCCATGTGTAGTGATTACATCTAATTGTTTGTAACCGAGCGCACAATAGCAAGTGAAGCATGTGACTAGCATTTCTGTTAGAATTCAAATAAATCATCAAGACTGAAAAACGTCATATTGATAGGGCTGTAATCTCCAAAAGGCTATTAATCAAAACAAAGGTATTTTTTTTATTTTTGTTATTTGGCCACAATATAGAAGTGTGTAAGGTGTATGATTGCGATTGTGAAATAGGTTGTGCCTTCGTGGTCCCTATTTTAGGTAATAAATATAGGGTATACATAACAGGTATACTGGCAGAGGGGATCCTCCTGGTTTCCTATCGTTACAGAGAGTTAACGATAAAATATAGCTTCCAGTGTAGTTGTAATATTCATCGGTCAGTTAGGGCCTTTGAGTGTTGTGACCGGACCATACGAGTGTGGCATCTCTGACTGAGGCTGGTTGCGGGGACAAAAGGACAATAGGTGGTTACTGTGGTTTTATCTATCGCTAGATAACTCCTGTGTTCCCTATTGTAGGTTGTACTGTGCTTGCCTTAGTAGGTATTGCTGTGTTCCCTATTTTTAGATATTAGCTAACTGTAGAATAGGTGCATGGAGGCAGCCTATCGGTTAATTCTTCCACCGGTCTTATCATTGTTGTTGTTTTTTTTTCGCAAAATGGGCGCAAAACAGTCAACAGGGATGGTAGACGATGCGCTGTGTATGCAGGGTCCGACCGGGTCGGCTCTTCATATAATGTACACTAAATATGGTGCGTACGCAACGACGCACTGTACTGTGTGGGTTAAGATGACGAGTAAGAGTGAGAAACCTTTCCCAAAGATTGGAAGCTTTAATATGGAGATTTTAAATAACCTTAGGAATCACATATGTAGAGTGAAATCCCTAAAGAAAAGAGTGGAGTATGATGATTCTTTGAAACTCTGGCTGAATGAGAGTTGCACATGGGTTAATGGCGTGCATGGGGCACCGCATGGAGCCACGTGCATGCCTAGGGGTGATGCGCACGCAACGCTACACAGCGTAGCGTACGCATCACAGGGAAATGCAAACTTAGCGTTGCCAAAGGTATTGTGAATCGCGCTTGCGCACCCCCGCCACCTTATGTGGTGGGCGGTGATGATACATTACCACATAACAAAAACTATAAAAATGTTGTAACTGAACCAAGTAAGTTGTACCCAGTCCTGAGTGAATATTTGGAAAATGTCTATGATGCAGAAAGTGATCCTGTAGCAATGTCTGCTGTATCCCATGCTGTGCAGTTATTAAATGTCCCTTCCCAGCAAGTACAAGTAGCTGCCCCTATGGCATCAAGAGGGGGGGAGGGATCCTTAGCTCATGGGGGGGAGGCCCTAGTAGAAACCATGGTGGGGGAGGCTCCTTTAATAAGGGTGCAGGAAGTATTAGAACCAACTGCTTCAATAGCGGAGGTTACTAATACCGTTCGCTGCAGTAATAGGCTTAAAGGTATAGAGGTGGGAGGCATCCACCCTGTAAGGACAGTTATTGTCCCTAATGGGAACGCAGATGCGAATGGTGTCGTACCCACAAGGGAAGTAGCGATGCACTGTCCTTGGACACGGGCGGAACTACATTCCATTATGTCTGAATTTCCTGACCCCAAGAAACATCTGGCAAAATATCAGCGTTTCATAAAGGATCTAGGCAATGCCCATTAGCCAACCAACAAGGATTGGCGAAAGGTGTTAAGAGCATGTCTCCCAGAAGGTACAGATGTGAAAAAGTTTATCACAGCATGTACTCTGGATGCAGACATCCCCTTAACTGATCAAGGTAATCAGGATTGCATTGCCCGAATAGTTGCCCAACTAGCCATATTTTTCCCGTTAGTTGTTAATTGGAGTAAAATCTTCTCCATTAAATAAAAGGAAAGTGAACCTGCAGAAGATTACTTTAATCGTGGGCTGCAGACGATCACTCAGTACACTGGGATCAAAAACATTAAGGATAGCACGCACTACCGGGGAATGGTCATCACTGTTCTAATGGACGGTCTAAAAGACAGTTTGAAAGACAGAGTTCAGACCTCACACCCTGGTTGGAGAGGGATAACAGTTGACGCGCTCAGGGAAACTGCAATAGACCATGACAAAAATATCACCAGGAAACGTGAAGCTCAGAGCGAGAAATTGATGGCTGTTAGCATTTGAGCTCTAGAAGATATGCACTTACAGCCAACAGACACATATCCACCTGCACAGTTACAAGTCTTAAACACCTACCATCCTGCGCAGGCCCAACCCATACAATTCCCTTACACATACCACACCAGACCACAACACACTCTTCACACACACCCAAAACCATCATACCTACACTCAAAATCCCCTCCTCCCGGACTTCAACAAAATTTCCCCAACAGATCAGCTAAGAAATGTTTTAACTGTAACCAAGTAGGACACTTTAGGAAGGACTGTAGAGTCATAATTCAGGAACCCCACATGCAGCAACGTATTGATGCATCTCGTAACCATAAGAACTACCAGATAAATCCTGCCCACATAGTTGCTGCAAATGCCTTGCTGGGGGAAGATAGCCAACTATAGGGGTTAGGTCATACCTGTAGTCTGCAGGCAGTCAGGATAACGGGAGGTACTAGGGAAGAGCCGGTAATAAAGGTTAATGTAGCTGGTACTGAATGTTCCTTCCTAGTAGACACAGGGGCGACCAGGTCTGTTTTAAAATCTCTTGAAAATCTACAGATAACAAACCAGACAGTACCAGCAATGGGTGTAACAGGTAGCGTACAGCATTACCCTTTAACCAAACCCACGGAGGTTACCATTGGGCCTTTGCATGCCAGGCATTCTTTCCTCCTGGCAGCAACAGCCCCTACTAATCTCCTGGGAAGAGATTTATTGTGCAAAATTGGATGTATTATCTATTGTACCCCTGACGGGATATTTATGGATGTCCCAGGAAGGTTTGCACACGAGGTAAGGGATGTGCTAGACACTCCCCAAAGGTTAATGCTGCACACCATAACATCAGACAAGGGTTCAGCTCAGGTAGATGAAATGTTAGAACAAATACCTAGTTTCCTTTGGACTAAGGATGGACAGGACACTGGGTTAATGGCAAATGTAGCTCCCGTCATGGTAAACCTGAAAAACGGTAGACACGCTCCTAAAATTCCCCAATACCCATTAAAGCCAGAAGTGGAGTTAGGGGTTCACCCCATAATTGAGCGTTTACTACAACAGGGAATTTTAGTCCGTACAGCCAGTGTAGACAACAGTCCCATCTTCCCTGTGAAAAAGAGTGGTGGGAGGGGGTACAGGATGGTACAGGACCTTAGAGGGGTTAATAAGGTGGTAGAAAGCCAATTTCCCGTAGTGCCTAACCCAGCTGTCATCCTTATGCAAATCCCATCAACCGCAACCCATTTCACGGTAATAGATTTATGCTCCGCTTTCTTCTCCATCCCCCTTCATCCTGATTGCCAATACCTATTTGCCTTCACATACAAAGGCATACAGTACACATGGACACGACTACCCCAGGGCTTCATTGACAGCCCCAGTATCTTCTCCCAGGCCTTACATGATTGTTTACAGTCTTTTCAACCTGCCAATGGATCGGTACTAATCCAATATGTAGACGATTTGTTGTTATGCTCTGATTCGTTTATGTCATGTTTAAATGATACTAAACTTTTGTTGCTTCACCTCTCGCACACAGGGCATAAGGTTGCTAAGGACAAGTTACAGCCATGCCAGACCAGGGTTAAATACTTGGGACACTGTCTTACCCAAGGTTTCCGACATCTGACAGCGGACAGAATCCACGCCATACAGACCATGACACTACCGCAGAACCAGCACCAGATCCGTACCTTCTTGGGCATGTGTGGGTATTGCAGGTCATGGATACCCGGTTTTTCCATTCTGGCTTTACCACTGCAGGAGTTAGTATCTTCCACAAAACCAGACCGTGTCTTGCACTCTGAAGAGTCAGAGCAAGCCTTCCTTAATCTTAAGGACAGTCTGATAAGAGCACCTGCATTGGGGATTCCAGACTATGGGAAACCCTTTGATTTATTTTGTACGGAGGCTGCTGGTTGTGAGGCAGGAGTTCTCACACAAAAACATGGTGATGCCAATAGACCAGTAGCATACTACAGTGCCCAGTTGGACGCTGTGGCAAGAGCACTCCCAACGTGTTTAAGGAGCATAGCTGCAACCGCACTCTTAGTGGAAAAGAGTGAGGATGTAGTGTTAGGCCATGACATGACTGTACATATACCACATGCTGTTTCTGCCCTGTTAAATTCAGCCCAGACCAGACACGTTTCCTCCGCTAGGTTCACTAAATGGGAACTAGCGTTAATTGCACCGACCAACATTACTATAAAGAGGTGTAATACTTTAAACCCTGCTACATATTTACCAAGTGTGCCTCATGATGCACAAAGGGTGGAAGGTAAAGGTGAATCGTTACCAGTAGTAGAAGGTGAGTTTGGTACAGGAATTAATAGGCATGACTGTATGGAGTATTTAAATCAAAATTTTACAGCTAGGCCTGACATTCATGACACACCGTTAGAAAATGCAGACTTAACGTTTTACACGGATGGGAGTTGCCATAGACAGACTGATACTGGTGAGTTATGTACAGGTTATGCTGTGGTTGATGACAAGGACGTTATAGCGGCCGAACCACTCGGTCCACCCCATTCAGCGCAGGTGGCGGAACTCGTGGCACTAAGGAGAGCGTGTGAGTTGGCTGAAGGAAAAACGGCCAATATTTACACAGACTCCAGGTACGCTTTTGGGGTGGTGCACGATTTTGGGGCCCTATGGCGTCTAAGAAATTTTCTAACGGCAGCAGGCACACCAATCGCACATGCACATCACATAAAACGACTGTTGACGGCAATACAGCTACCCAAGACAGTAGCTGTCATTAAGTGTAAAGCCCACACCTGCGAAGATGATCCAGTATCATTGGGTAACAACAGGGCTGATGAAGCTGCCAAATGGGCAGCAGGTTTAAAACTTAATCAAATGGATGAAGTGTTGGTATTTGAAACGGTTGACATGCAGAAACTGGTTGAAATGCAAGGTGTGTGTACCCATCAGGAAAAGGCAAGCTGGAGATCCAAGGGATGTGATCAAGAGTCCTCTGGGCTCTGGAGAAATGGACAAGGGAAGCCAGTAGCTCCTAAGGCATACTACCCAAGCTTAGCAGAAGCAGCACATGGTCTGACCCATCTGGGTAAGCAGGGTATGTGTAAGTTAGTGAAGGCATACTGGTATGCACCTGGCTTTTCTTCCCAAGCAAAGAAGAGGGCAATGTCCTGTTTGACCTGCTTAAGGAAGAATATAGGAAAAACTGTACCCACCGAACCATCTCACATCCCTCCAGCAGACGGCCCTTTCCAGGTCATACAAATTGACTTCATCCAGGTACCACCCTGCAGGAACTTGAAGTATGTTTTGGTTTGCATAGACGTATTCTCTAATTGGGTAGAGGCATACCCAGCTGCTACCAACACTGCTGCATTCACGGCAAAGAAAATAGTTCAGGAGTTTGTATGTAGGTATGGTATCCCTAGAGTAATTGAAAGTGATAGGGGTACCCATTTTACCGGAGATGTTTTTCAATGTATGTGTAAGTTGATGGGTATTAATAGTAAGCTTCACACCCCATATCGACCGCAGGCCAGTGCCAAGGTGGAGAGGGTAAATGGTACTATTAAAAACAAGCTGAGTAAAATCATGGCTGAAACTGGTTTGGGATGGCCAGAAGCTCTGCCTCTTGTGCTCCATAGTATCAAGACCACCCCTAGATCCCCTCTTAATCTTTCCCCATTCGAAATACTGTTCGGGAGGCAACCTCATTTAATTATAAGTCCTCAGGAAGATTTGAAAAGTAACAACGAGGTTACTGTGAGGTACCTTATAGGGATGAGTAAGCAGCTAAAACAGCAGCAGCAGAAACTAAAACTGTTATCACCTGATATGCCTCAAATGAACTGTCGTGATTTTACATTTTACGTTCAGGTTGTTTGACTGACCGTTGGGAAGGACCATACCAAGTGCTACTGACAAGTACAACATCCGTGAAAGTAGCTGAGAGAGACACCTGGGTCCATTCCAGCCATTGTCGGAAGGTCAAAAATCCTGAGGAGAACCAGACCAGGGGAGAGACAGAGAACCTGGACCTGTCGATTGCAAGCCTGTTCCGTGAAAGCTACTAATTGTATCAGTAGCACTTGAACAAGGCTGGTAAGACCTTGTATGGTGATGGGGTTTCAGGTTGTAACTGCTTTTATGTAAACTCCCAGAGTTTATATCATACTGTTGTGTTTCGGGATGTCCTGGTTCTGTGCTGGTGGTCGGAGGATGGAGAGAGAGATCGGTAGTGGTGTCGGTGGAGAGGAGCTGGGAGAGAAAGAGCTGCAAAAACAAGGCCAGTACCTGACCAATATTAGCACTGTAATGGTTAAAAGATCTGCTCTCTTGGAATCTCGGAGGCAGTGTGAAGGTTTATTGTCTGAAGAGTATTGTATATGCACAAATTGTGGGCCTGTAGTCAATGATAAATGCATCCTACGATGTCAGACCCAGAGTAATTTATACTTGGGCGAGCATCCGTTAGAGGACTACCATTCCCTAGTAGGCAAGGTTTTGAACCAAACCGAATGTTGGGTATGCTCCCAGGTTCCTCAAGGACAGCATAATGTAGGGTTAGTCCCATTCCCCTTAAAGGTCTCTGAAGTCATTGACTTACAGGGAGGCAAACCGGTGGACAGAAAATTTAACATATCTGATTCCCCTAATTTGAAGCTCCACCAATATCAAGTAGATAAATCCCTGTTATGTTTCAACTTCACCAATCCCAACAAACCTGGGAATTGGGAAGTCACAGGAATTAATCAGACAATGACCTTCTCACTGAGAGCCGATAATGTATCTATAGACTCAGCACTTTTATACAACATTGTTACAAGTGGGAAATTCTATAGGTACAGGTATACGCGGAGTAATGTTAAAGTGATGGTTGGAAGAGTACCACCCGGGTACTGTGCGAAGATCATACAACCTGATACTTGTATTAGCCAAATGGAGGAGATAGGGATGGGATCATTCATAGAAAAGATGTGTACCGGTATCATGAAACATTCCATCCCATTCATCCTCCCAGATGATGTATATTATATTTGTGGTAGAAAAGCGTATAAATGGCTCTCTCCAAGTTCCAGTGGACTATGCTATTTGGGAAAGGTACTCCCAGAAGTCATGACTCTTGCACATAATGAAATGATTGATGTCCATAGGAACATACCTTCTCCATACCTTCATACGCATTATGAACACAGAAATAAGAGACTCATGATTCCTGGTGATGTGCATAAAGCCACTCAAATGATAAGTGAGACGACTGGCTTCCAGATTTTAGTTGCACTTGATCCCACCAGGATTGCTCGGGGATCTCTAAATTTTAGGTATATTCAAGATCTCGCAAAATTAATAGATAATATCACCGAGCTATATGATGACACCTTTAGGTACACTGGTAAGGAGTTGCAAGTGTACAAGAAAGAGCTGGTCCAACATCGTTTAGTGCTGAATTATTTAACTGCTGTCACTGGAAGATATTGCGTAACCCTAGCCACCCAGTTTGGTGTTAAATGTTGTACTTATATCACCAATAGCACTAGTGACCCCAAGGAGGTGATAGACCGGAAAATGGATGAAATTCTGCAGTTGAAATGGGAATTTCGGAAGAACCATAATGCTTCAATCGCTGAAGTGGAGGAACAGGTCGAAGAGTGGTTCTCCTGGTTGAACCCTATGAAATGGTTCTCGGGTCTAGGAGAGTGGGTCCAAGGACTGATTGCGAGTATAGGGAAACTCCTGATCCTAGTGTTGGTGGTCATCCTAATAATTGGCATATGTATCAGATGTGTTCCAGCGGCTATGAAGTGTGCAAAAGGTTGTTCCAATGGAAACCAGGAAAATGAAATAATGATGGTAGTTACCCATGATGCTGTGAATACTAATGTAACTAATACCCTACATTATAACCCTGAATTAGAGAGTACGATCTAATGTTTGCTTGCATATTGCCATGTATAATAAAGTATTGTCAATGTTTCTTTAGAACACCCTAGTTTAAATGTAGTCTTCATCTCCCCTTTCTTCCAAGGTTGTCCTCTCCATGGAGTGGTGCTTTCCCACACTAGCTCTCCATTGGTCCTCGACTTAGAGTCCATGTGGTATGCATACGAGGGGCTACTTTATGTCCCCAGGGGCGCATTATTCAACGATTCAAATGACCACACGGAGTCATATTGTTAAGAACATTGAACAATACTTTATAATACAGTGTCCACATGAAATAAGATCCGAATGATAGTAGAAGTCCCATAAGAACATGTACCTTGTAATGATGTGATTTGGATTTGTTTAGCAGTGCAAAAAAGTGTTATTAATGCTATTTCAAAACATCTTAAAATGAAGTCTCTAAACAATTCAAAATTATCCTTATGGGTTAGGTGCATTCCCACATCTAACATATGGTCACGACCTCTTCAGTCTGGCCTGTGGTGTGCACATAAGGCTAGTTTTATGTCCCTTCCCCCAAGAGCGCTTCATTGATGGGTAAATTAACAACTCATGCCATCCCATAACAATAACATTAACTAATGTCTTATAGTATGGCTAATCAGATAACCAATTATTAATTGTTGCTTGCGTATGGTGATAGCGTATAATTGCTATCAAAGGGTGGACTGTCGAAACCGTATAAATTGGTTGCGATCGCTTAATTGCGCACGAATCGCAACACGACATCCATTGGACGATTTGATCGTCCACGGCCATTTTATGCGAACACAGGCTCCTGCCGCATTTGCGCACGCACTTGCGCACGCGCAATTGCACATGCTCGCTATACATGCACATGCATCCCATGCCCCCGCAACTTGTCATATTGTGAATGGCGAGCCATGCTTCTGTGCTCACAACGGTTAAGCGCCATTTTACATTACATAAACACATAAAATTAGTACAGCAATACTGTTTAAATACTGTTTTGCGTTTCAATCGCATAGCCAGCTTTTAAGTATTATTGTCGGAAACCTTACCCCGACGGACAGCAGCCTTTCCTTACAATAAACTTATATCCCATTTAACCCTAAACTGACTGAGATACGCACAATGCTATGTGTTTTAAAGGTATGCAGTGAATGTTACATGTTAAATAGCAGTTATATGATATCTGGGATTAGGAATAAGATAAATGGGTCATGAGTAGTATCTACCGATTTCCCTCTGTCTCAACAGGAATATGAAACCAACAGAATGAATATGGAAGGGATCACTATCGAGTTATGAAGACCTGCCAAGAATTATACTCTATACTGTATAAATCACTGTACACCTCCCCTGTAGATTTGCATGCCAAATGTTAGTACAAAGGGATTTTCTAACAGTTCAACCTCCAGTGACGTCAACCATTTACTAACAAATGAATAGCAACAACCATTGTGACTCAGTAATAAAGGGCCAATAGGGAACCCCTCTGAGTATTCAGCTTATGTTCAAAGGTAATTGTACACCTATAAATTGCCATGCAGTCTGGATCCCAGCCCCTTTCCTTTGCTACCTTTCTCCCTGCCTGACCCTAAAGAAACACACAGCAATCCTGATGGACAGCTGTTAGTCTAGGATCCAGACTGCATGGCGAAATATTGGTAATTGTATCTTTGTCTTTATCCTGTATATAGCTGCATTGTATAGATTAAGGCTGATTATACCTTTTTTTACAATATAGTACCTTTGTGTGTGTTGGAACCGCAAACTGTTTCTGTGTGACAAAGTTATTTTATATTGAAATGGGAGGTATGGGCAATCTGGTCTGTGCAATCAAATCTCTCTAATATCGATGCTGTTCAAACGGTATCAATAGGATGTAATGCCACTAAGGGATCAGTAGTCACTGGGGAGGAGGGATAAATACTTCAATAGAGGCGATAGACACTGGGGGGTATATTTACTAAAGGTTGATTTTAGTCAATGTTTGGGTCTAAATCACACAATTACTTAGAGATGATTTTTTTTACATTGTTTAAAACATTTTTTAAAAATCATCTGTTAATAAATATGTGATTTAGGGCTCTATTTACTACAATCCGCATTTAAAATGCAGTTGTAGTGATATTTCCGACTAAATCCGCATTGCGAATTTAGGAAATATCACAGGAATTTATCAAAAATCCCTTGCAGGGACAGAGCTTGTGATAAAGCTCCGTCACTGCGCATCTTGTCTGTACACTTCTCACTGTATTTTTCAGAAAAAAATACAGGGAGAATATGTCTGCGCATGCACTGCCGCAATACCCCCCCCTCCCCCCCACTTACCTTCCATGATCGGTGCTCCAGTGATGTCCTCTAGGGCTCCAGTCACCTGGTCTCCCGGCTCCTGCACTGTGACCCTGGTCAGCTGTTCTATGCAGCAGCTGACCAGGATCACAGTGCAGGAGCCAGGAGACCAGCTGACCGGAGCCCCAGAGGACATCACTGGAGTACCGATCACCAGTCCCTGGATGCAGGTAAGTGTTTTTTTACTTTTTTTGTGCAGTGATCAGCTTGTTGTAGTTTAGACCACACAGCTGATCACTGTGGCCCGACTCCCAATCTCTGCTCTGCCATCTCCAGGTGGCGTTACTATCACAGGGCTTCCCACGGTATTTTTTCATATTTTATTTTTAGTAAATCTGTACAGATCACATTTCCCATTACAATTATGGGAAATGCGATCTACTTACTAAAAATATGTGATAATTAGGGTTTGGAGTAGAATTTTACTAATTCTACTCCTTTTGCCCTTTAGTATGTGATACTAAAATGTAAAAACACCATTTTTCACTTTATTTTAATAAAAATAATGTTGATAAATAGGCCCCTTAGACCCTGAAACATAAATTCGGTCAATTGACTATTAGTAAATATACCCCTGGATGTGGTATTGTCATTGGAGGATCTATCGCCACAGGCCGAGGAGACTAATTCTACAATGAGTACATATGGAATTGGTGGGAGTGGAGGTTAATGCTACAGTGGGGTCCTAAAGATAAAAGAGTGTCGGATAATGCTATGGGGGGTTCAATTGACACAGGAAGACCAATGGCTACAATGGTGATAGGAAAATGCTATAACAAAAGGGTATAATGATATAACAGTCTGCTAGATACAGTCAGGTCCATAAATATTGGGACATTGACAGAATTTTCAGATTTTGGCCTCTATTCACCACCACAATGGTTTTGAAATGAAACAAACAAGATGTGCTTTAACTGCAGACTTTCAGATTTAATTTGAGGGTAATTACATCCAAATCAGGTGAACGGTGTAGGAATTACAACAGTTTCAATATGTGCCTCCCACTTTTTAAGGGGCCAAAAGTAATGGGACTATCAACTCAAAAGCTATGTCATGGACAGGTGTGGGCTATTCCATCATTATTTCATTATCAATTAAGCAGGTAAAAGGTCTGGAGTTGATTCTAGGTGTGACATTTGCATTTGGAATCAGTTGCTGTTGACTCTCAATATGAGATCCAAAGAGCTGTCACTATCAGTGAAGCAAGCCATCATTAGGCTGAAAAATCAAAACAAACCCATCAGAGAGATAGCAAAAACATTAGGTGTGGCCAAATCAACTGTTTGGAACATTCTTAAAAAGAAAGAACGCACAAGATGCAAACCATTGGTGAGCCACAAAAACAGGAAGACCAGATTAGAGTTTGCCAAACAACATCTAAAAAAGCCATTACAGTTCTGGAACAACATCCTATTGACAGATGAGACAAAGATCAACTTGTACCAGAGTGATGGGAAGAGAAGAGAAAGAAAGGAACTGCTCATGATCCAAAACATACCACCTCATCAGTGAAGCATGGTGGTAGTGTCATGGCGTGGGCATGTATGGCTGCCAATGGAACTGGTTCCCTTGTATTTATTGATGATGTGACTGCTGACAAAAGCAGCAGAATGAATTCTGAAGTGTTTTCGGGCAATATTATATGCTCATATTCAGTCAAATGCTTCAGAACTCATTGGACAGCTCTTCACAGTGCAGATGGACAATGACCTGAAGCATACTGCAAAAGCATCCAAAAAGGCTAAAAAGTGGAATGTTATGCAATGGCCAAGTCAATCCCCTGACCTGAATCCGATTGAGTATGCATTTCACTTGATGAAGACAAAACTGAAGGGAAAATGCCCCAAGAACAAGCAGGAACTGAAGACATTTGCAGTAGAGGCCTGGCAGAGCATCACCAGGGAGGAAACCCAGCGTCTGGTGATGTCTATGCGTTCCAGAATTCAGGCTGTAATTGCCTGCAAAGGATTTGCAACAAAGTATTAAAAAGTGAAAGTTAGATTTAGGATTGTTTAGTTTGTCCCATTACTTTTGGCCCCTTAAAAAGTGGGAGGCACATATAGAAACTGTTGTAATTCCTACACCGTTCACCTGATTTGGATGTAATTACCCTCAAATTAAATCTGAAAGTCTGCAGTTAAAGCACATCTTGTTTGTTTCATTTCAAAGCCATTGTGGTGGTGAATAGAGGCCAAAATATGAAAATTCTGTCAATGTCCCAATATTTATGGACCTGACTGTATGTCCCCAGGATGGTGTTAGGAACGAAAATAGTTAAATATGTTTTTAAATAGAAGTTCTTGAATTACTTATATAATAAAAAAATCAGCAATTCTTAATGACGCTTTTGAATAAAATGTTTGTCAGTTATTGCCTGCATGTGGACACTGACACTGGTCAAGGTAACCCACTACTTGATAAAGTAGATGGGTTGTTTTCCGCTAAGGTCTCCAATTGCCATTATGGTTTGAAACCTTTCAGTTTTATTTGATGCTATTCGATGTTTTGCCTTTAATAAATTACATGGTTTAGTAGCCGCACTACATAAAGCATGAAGACCAAAGGTTTTGTCAAATCACCCTTTAGTACATCCCAGCCATAGACAAACGCAGGGGTGGTTCCGTCTGCCTGGAAACCCCCGTCCCCAGCCAACACCATGACCACAATAGAAATAGTAATATAATAGAATGTTACTAGTGCTGCATGTTGTTTTCAGTATCACAAATGAAATAATTAGCACCACCTGTGGATCTTTTAAAATGTATCGGCCAGTAATAAATATACATGTACACCAACTAGAAGATGTGGAAAACATGCACTGTTAGGGGTGCACTGCTATAGACCATCTATAGGGCTAAGTATTAAAACTATATAATAATACACTATCTAGTACATATAGAAACCGATGTGTACATATATGTCCAGGGCAGTGCTCGGTTCTTCTGCTGCTACCCCAGACTCCCGGACTTGCTCCAATGCTCTGGAATTGTGCCTACATCTGACATAAAAACATTCAGCTCAGGCAGGATGGCCCTACTGCCGCATCTAATGGCTTACTGTGATTGCTGGTCCTGTATAAGCTGGAATTATGACACACAATACACTTTGTATGTAACATATTAAAGCTGGATAAGTGCTAATTATGCCCTCTTCGTGGACAGGCCACACTCACTCTAAAATCAAGCATTTGGAAACCCTCCTCTAGAAATCCTGCGTTTGCCACTGGATACAGTATGTGCATTACAACCGAATGCTGTCTATCAATACACTGTATTTTCTAACCTAAAAGGATATGAGGAGTTTTCAATTATCACTACTCTGTCAGACTGACATTTCAAAGACTGACATGTGTCGCTCTATTCCTGAAGCAGAGGAGGAGAGTAACCATAGCAGAGATAAAAACTGACTTTATGTTCTCATTTCAATAAACAGTACTCTGAAGTTCAAAACGAGCTGAAGCACAAGATGATCTTGACTGTCAGTACATTTACTGGTGTGTGGAGACCATGGTCAGTCTGTTTCTGGAAATTGTAATCAAGGCCTAAACTACAAGGATACATCTTTTGGTAATTGTGATTAAATTTCATGAGATTAATCACTTAGAAAATGCTGTGTTACTTAATGCTACTTTGTACAATTAATCGCATAAGATTAATCTTTCAGAGATCTCACCACACAGGTCAAAGTAACATTTCATGCCTCAAACTGCCTAAAAAATAGCAGCAATGAGTGATAATCTGTCATCCTATTATATTCAAAGGACACTTAATTTTTTTGAACCTCATGCAATATGAATTGCAGCATTGTGTGAGCAAAGGGGATGCTTGCACAGCAATTAAAAATCACCTGTGCAAATCACCCCATAGTAAGTTGCTGCAAAATCAATAATTTTTGATAAGCAATGAAGAACCTGCAATCGTGAGGCTGAAAATCACTTGTGTGATTTAGCTCTAATTGTTCAGTATATATATATATATATATATGTATATACATATATATATACACACACACACACTACACACACATATATATATATATATATATATGTATATATATATATATATATATATATATATATATATATATATGTAATACCTGAAGGCGCTAATGTATAATAATGCAAACTTCGTAGATTCACATATAAAATCTTTTGTGTGATGGTTCAGATGATTTCATTAGAAGACTTATTTCCAGTTTCACTTGACAGAATGAGTGGTTCTGACCAGAATGTCACCCAACAAAATGGCCAAATGGCCTCTCATTAGAAGATTCCAAAATGTATTTATTTGGATAAATGACAAATATTGTACAATGGCTTACATTAAAACATGATGTTAAACATCCCGCTGTAAGTGTAGAGCAGATGTTGTGTTCACCACCACCCTTGCGGATGTGAGCTCACTGGTGGTATGCTCCACAAATAGCAGAAAGGGACGATATCAATATGCTACGCGTTTCGTCCCAATACTGGAACTTCAGGGGTGCAATCTCCGTAAATAGTTGTTTTTTAATAAGCCGTACAGGCGACACAACAAACAGAGTAAACCCCCCCCCCAAAAAAAATAAACAATGCTTATCTTAAAAACAACTATTTACGGAGATTTTCTCCATTTCTGGTTTGAGGCCTACCATTTGTGGTGTGTGAAGCCGGACACCTGTTGTTTATCATCAGGAACATGGAGGAGTGATACCTTTATTTGTATTATTTATTGCATTGTCTGGTACGCAGATTTATGTACGTCTACCATTAATATTGTTTGCATAAAGAATACTACACTAACTTGCTTTTCTATGGGCCTGATTTGAGCCCGATTTTAAGGTCTGTTCAGCAGTTCTGTCCCCTGTAAAAGTCCTGAATATGTTGTCATCACGTGCTTCCTGACTGTAGGAGTAGTACCTGGACATCAGATGAGCTTTCATTTGTTTTTTTTCTGGTACACACAATATTTACCTTTTAAGCACAAGTTCATTTATTCTAATTACTACACTATTAGGCACACGTCTTTATTATTTTTATATATATTTATTATGTAACACCCCTCTTTCTCTGATATGTGTGTGGTATGTCTATCACCTTATAACTTCTGCCAGTACCTCCACCTGAGTATAAAGTAGAGTACACAATAGACAATATGTCATCCTATCCCAAGCGACATACTGGGTACATTGTCTAGTGTGTCCCCATGATTTGCGTGCTACAAGGGTCGCTACCGACACCGCTCGTCAGCCCTGCTGTAGGGACGATGGTTGATGTAGCCAACTATGCCATGCTACAGAATGCAGCATTACACGTAGCTCCCCCTCGTCAGACTCGGCATAGACAAGTGTGTATGAACTTGCCGCTTGCAGGTTCCAGTTGCAAGCAATGTCGTGCTGGGTGCCGGGTACACATTTTGTAGTGTGTACCCAGCTTTACAGATCACAGGGTAATCAACAAGTCTTCATACTACATAGACAACCACATTCAATGCAGGAGGTACCAGATTCATATCCAGCAGGTCAGTGCAGCGTTTAGATTCCATGGGATATGGGAGCAAAAGACCTACCAGAGTTCCCCTGTTAACACTATGGAACTGAATACAGGGCCTGATTCAGACCCGGTCACCAGCGCTGAGCGCTCGCAACCGGGTAGATGGTGGCCCACAGCGCATGTGCACGATGGAGCCGGCTAGCAACGGGCAATCCGTCACTCCGGGTCTCGCACCAAAGGGGGTGCGATGTTGAGTGACAGCTCGCCCCCTTTCAGCCACGAGACCCTACCACAAGGGTCTTGACGCAAGCCCGATGGTCACGATGGTCTTGACCATAACGACCATCATCATGGCCGCTCCAAAAAAAAGAAAAAAAAAAGCCCGGCCCTGATTCAGAGCGAGCGCTCTGTCAGAGCGACCGGGTCTGAATCAGGCCAACAGTGCCTCACATGAGCTTGTGACACTGCTAATTGGACCCTGGAGGACTGGCAACATGTGGCATGGTCCAATGAGTCAAGGTTCCAGTTGTTTCGGGCTGATAGTAGGGTTCGGGTGTGGAGCAGATCCCATGAGGCCATAGACGACCCCAGTTGTCAACAAGGCACCATGGTGCACGCTGATGGTGGTGTTCATGTAGCATGGGTTGGGTCCAGTGGTCCGCCGTTAACCACTATAGTGCATTGCATGATGACCATTTGTAGCTCTCAATGGACAACGATGGAATATTCCAGCAGGATAATGCATCATGTCATCAATCCCAAGTTGTCCAGAACTGGTTTGAGGAGCATTCTGGAGAGTTCTGACGAATGGTGTGGCCACCATGTTAACCTGACATGAACCCAAACAAGCATTTATGTGATGTGGTAAGAGATCCTTTTGCACCCAAGATTCTGTACCTACATATATCAGGGTCAACATCTCTCCAGAGGTCTTCAGTCCACTCATAGATTCGATGCCACATCGAGTTGCTGCACTTCGCCGGGCTAGAGGGGGTCCTATACGATTCTAGGCATCTATCCCATGATGTTTATCACTTGAGTGTAATATGGTCACTTAATGGTGCAGAGTTAGGTCAGGACATGATGGCTCATAGGGCAAAGTAACTGCTGTCGGGGGAAACGGATATGGAGAAAAGGGGAGCCCAGATGTCAATGTGACTGCTGTGGGGGAAGGGGGACACAGAAATATAGAGAAAGGAGGGCAGGGGGTGTGGGGGACAGAAATATTTGGAGAGAGGGGGTCTCATGGGGCAATGTGACTGGTATGGAGGGGGGCAGCGCAATATGGAGGAATGGGGATTAGGGAGCGAAGAGACTGCTTTGGAAGGAAGGCATAGAGATATGGAGGGAAGGGTAATGAGACTGCTGTAGTGGGGGAAGAGAGAGATGGAGGTAGAGGAAGAGAGCTATAGAGGGGGCCAATAAGTGAGATATACAGTCAGTGATATGGAGGAGCTAATAAGGGAGATACAGTATGGATGGAGGGGTCTCAGGGTGCTGAGACAGCTATGGAGAGGAGAGGCAGAGATATGGAAGTAGTGGGCAGTGAGAGCTATGGAGGGGGTGATTAGGGAACTATAGAGGGACAGTGAGAGATAAGGAGGGGGCTATGTGAGAGACCATTGCAAGCTAGTGCTTTATGTTGGTTGGCAGATGGAGATTAAGGGAAGAGGGCCCTTTAATTGATAGGACTAGTTAGCAGGAAGGGGGGCTAGAATGTTCACTCATTGTAGGGAATTTAATTCTGCGCAATGTGCTGTTCTGAAATGGCACATTGCATCTGCTGGCATCACAACTTTCCTTCACAAAGGGAAACTAGCAATGTCAACACTACCATAAATGGGTGATATGTGTGCAGAGGGCGACACATCACACAAAAATTTATTTCCCCATTGTTTAGCTTTTCAAGAGATGTTTATTATATATATCTTTTCCAGGCAGGCCCGAAACCTTCTAGGATTTATACAAGCAACAGGCACCAGCAGGCAGTGGAAGCACGTTTAAGAATGCAAGTGCGGTCCTGGACACTCGGGGAGGGGGGCCCGCCAGTTCCTATCCCCCGCCACTGCCACACAAGCCCAGGGATGCCCTCCCGCTCCATCTCCTAACAACGCCGGACACTCGAGGGCCTGCCCGCTCCTAGTACCACCAGCTGCCCGCTACTACTATTATCTTATGAGTGACAGGCTCGACCAGGGACTCACCTGCTCCTACTAGAGCACTACCCACCACTACCCGCAATAGAAGTGACTCGTGGGTCACTTCTCACCTAGCCACCCTCCCGCTTCGCCTCATACCTAGTGCAATAGTTTGTCTTCTTAGCCGGCGCGGCATGGCATCATAAGCAAATGCCGCGCTGCTGAATGAGTAGCTGCATGTGAGGACGTTAGGAGCAGCTAGGACAAAAGAAAAGAAGTGAGATAAAATAGGTAAATGTCTGGGGTTGTTGGGCCCTGCCTATTTTTGCAGTCCTGGGCCCCATAATTTTTGATGGCAGCCCTGAATGTAGGACATTTATTTTGGCCTTGTTTATTGTATTTACTTTTTGTTGTTTTATGGGTACACATATGGCTGTGTATGAGGCTTTGGGGCAGCTATGTGGCAGTATATATGTAAGGCTATGAGGCAGTGCTTGTCTGAGGCTAAGGGGGCAGCATGTGTATGACGTTATTGGGGCAGCTTGTGTATGGAGTTATGGGGCAGTGTGTGTGTGAGGCTATAGGGGCAGCATGTCTGTGTGAGGCTATGGGGGCAGTGAGTGTGAGAGGCTATGGGCCAGTGTGTGCGAAGCTAAGTGGGTAGGGTGCCTGTGAGGCTAAGGGGGTAGTGTGTGTGTGTGATTCTTTGGAGGCAGCGTGTGTGTGAGGCTCTGGGGGCAGTGTGTATGGCTATGGATGGAGGCAGTGTGTGTGCAGACTATGACGGCATTGAATGTGAGGAGTGGGGGCAAAGGAAATTCTCGCCCTGAGCTCCACTTGGTCTAGAACCAGCTGTACATCTATATATACAAATAATGTTTATAGTTAGTTATAAAATGCTTTACTATGAATAAATAATTTGACATTGTTCTTGCTTTACAGTATGTATGTCAAAGTTATAGATTTTACTTATGGAAAAAAATACATAGTTTAAATGTTTGAAAGGGTGTACAATGAGTTTATGAAGTGCACTATATCATTAAGGCAGAACCCTTCTTATTAACCAGTCCAATACTGACTTGCATAGTGAGTGACTCTCAGATAGAAAGCACAATTTTGGGAGTCTATATTAAGTACAGTGAATTTGTTTGCTACTTTTAGATATGGAACTCAATGAGTAGTTCCATATGGAAAATCAGGCAAGTTCTGTAAGATAAAAAGAGAAAAAAAAGAAACGAACTACAGTATTAATGGATGGAAGACTGTAAAATCACATTAATTAAAAATAAAAAAAATATAAAAAATTAAGAGATATGCGCCGACCCCCGTGTTTTGGTTTTGGATCTGGATCTGGTTTTGGATCTTTTCCTTGGCGTTTTATTTTTCAGTTTTGGTTTTGGATCTGTATTTTTTCCCAAAAATTATATAAACAGCTAAAGCCACATAATTTGGGCCTATTTTTGTTCCTACAGTATTATTAACCTTAATAACAATCATTTTCAGGCATTTCCAGGCATTTTTAACCATCTCACAGCTCACAATATTGATTTCACTATTTTTCACCAATATAGGCCAAAGGCTGCAGCGAGCTGTCTGGCTAAAGTAAGCAACAGAGCAGCGGCACAAACGCACAGCTGTTTAAAAAAATATAGGACATCTATGAAACATTGCCACATAGCAGTGGCAGACAGGATGGCAGTTTAATAAACTATAATAATGTCAGTCGGCAATGCCCCAAATTGTGCAAAATGTAAAGAAAAGAGGTGCAAGATGGAATTGTCCCTCCCACCCACTCTTATGTGGGATAGTAAAAAGGAGATGCACAGTTTAACAAACCAAGCACTTTAGCGACTTGGATTGACACTTTCGTGGCTGAACTCCTTGGTTCGTTTGGGCCCCACAAAACATTTTTTGGAAGGACTACCTTCAAATAGTGGTGGAGATTGCATGTGCTGGTCCAATCTGCTGGTAGCTGATACTGGACTGCTTGTTAATTACAAATTATTATAATTTTGTTAAACAAATTGCATGAACTGGCTGCAAATGATGTAACAGGGAGGAGTTGCCTAGATGGTTAAGTCCCTTCCTCTGCTAACTTTGGCTTTACAAATGGAACAGATGCCTTCACAACTGTTGTCAGACTTAAGATTAAAATAATTCCACACCCAAGACGTGACTTTTCTGGCTTTCTTTTTATCATGAGCAAGAACTGCTGCCACTGGTGTCTGATTTACACAAATCACATCCTCAACATCAACATGCACATTAGCGTCAGATAGGACATAACTTTCCCCCTCATCCTCCTTTTGCACTTCCTCTACACTATCATCCTCATTTCACCATCTAATACTAGCACAGCCGTCATGGCATCAGTGATCTGCTGTGAAACTAGGTGACAGCTGTTATACTGACTTCCTCTATCAAAGTCAATTGTTTGTAATAGTCAATTGTTTTTTTTTAAATTACTAGTAGTAGTCTTCTTGGTCCCTTTCTGGAATGAAGATCCACCCCAGCAGCAGCAACAGGTAGCACTCAAGGATCCTTCTGAGGAATCATGGATAGGAGAGGAGTCAGTCATTCTTATGAAATTGGATGCAGGACTACTTCCGATCACGAATGAGGATGTTGATGATGATGCTGGTGTTGGTGGTGGAGATTGCAGGCGCTTGGATCCAGATAGAAGGGAGCAGCTATGTGACACTGGACTGATTGTTGTTCAGTTTTTTTGTCCGCAAAGTTTTAGAATTTTAAATACCCTTTCCAATTTTATGAAAGCTCTACATGTGACATAACAGGGAGGAGGTTCCAAGATGGTTAAGGTCCTTACCTGTACTCACTGTTACTAGACAATGGTTACAAATGGCTTGGCAAAGGTTGTCTGGATTTGTGTGGAAATAATTCTACACAATGGAAGTGGATTTTTTGGTCCTTTGCCGAGGCATGGCAACAATGGGATTTTTCCCACCATGGGCAACAACTGTTGCCTGATTTGCAGTTTTTACACAAACATCCTCACCATCAACCTCCTCATCATCCTTGTTGTTATCGCCAACTAGATAAATATCCTCCTCATCCTCCTCGTGCAGTCCCACAGAAGCATCCTCGATTTTTACATCAGAAGAAGGCACACAAATGGTGGAAGGAGGATCCTCTTCAAGTACAGTATTACTAGAAAGGTCAGGCTCACACATGGCAACAGCGGACACACTTAGACTCTCCTCGGGAATTTGTGATTTTTCAGAGCACACAGTTGGTGTATTCCTCGTCTTAACAATTTTAATTTTTTTTGTACCTCTCCTACAAACAGAGGGGCTTAAATTATCATCACTAGAACCACCAGTCATAAATAATAAAGGCCAAGGCCTTATCCTTTCCATGCCACTTCGTGTAGTGAATGGCATATTGCCAATTTTTTGTTTCTCTAAAGCTGAGTTAGCTTTACATCATTTTTTTGCTTTAAAAGGGTAAAAGTTGATTTTGTTTAGCCTGACTTTTTGGCCTGACTTAAGCCCTGGTACAACGGCCTTCATAGATGATGTTGACGGCCTTGCATCATCATCATGACTGCTGCCAGCAGCTACAAGACTGGTATGTGGATCTTGCTCTCCGGTCATGTAACTGTCCTCCACCTCCATACGCTCACAATCATACAGAATTTTTTTTTTTTTTGGGGGGGAGCAGCCCTTAACAGACAGCAGCACAGCACCCTTGCGCACCTACACAGATGATAGTGACAGGTGTGGCTAACATGCACACAAAAAAATGTATGTTTTTTTATTTTTGGGGGGGCAGCAGCCTCAGCACAGCACCCCTGCACAGCTACGCCGATTACAGTGACAGGGTTGGCTGACACGCACACAAACAATAATTTATTTTTTTTGGGCAGCAGCCTTTGACAGACAGCAGCACAGCACTCCTGCGCAGCTACGCAATGACAGTGACAGGTGTGGCTAACTCGCAAACAAAAAAAAATATATTTTTTTTCACACTGGGGGTGGGTGAAGACGAGCACCCCTGAAGGACAGAGTACCCCCTTGACAACACAGCACAACAGCCAGCCCCTATATGGAAAACAGTAGCCAGCCAGCCAGCCCCTATATTGACAACAGTAGTCAGCCAGCCCCTATATGGACAACAGTAGCCAGCCAGCCGCTATGGTCAGCGTCAGCAACAGATCCCAGCTCCCTCCCTGTGCATGCTCCACAGCCAGAATGAAAAATTGCTGCGATCGCGTGACCTTTTCTAGAATCCAAAACTCACGAGAATCCGACAGCGGGATGATGATGTTTTGCCTCGTTTTCAGATCCGAGTCAGGCGGGAAAACCTAAGCCGGATCACCGATGTTCGGGCGGGTTCGGATCTCTGAGAACCAAACCCGCTCATCTCTATTAAAAATAAAGCTTCTCAGGTTTAGTGAGCATTGGGTTTACAGGCTATTTTATCCATATTTACACTATAGGAGAAATGTTCCATCTCCCATAATAGAGAAACATATTTGATCAGATCCTGTAACATACAGTATGGACATATTAGAGGGGTGGTCCATCATGTAATAGACCACTACATAACTTTGTTTATTCCTTAATTATGTGGCTGTATTGGTGGATGACTTGTCCTGAAATAGAATCTCTCAAAGTGTGGGCTCTTTCAGCCATACCAACAATCAATTGTATCATTACACATGATTACACCTTACCTGTATGTCAACATTTTTTGACACATTATACACACAGTATATATATATTAGGGGTGAGCGGGTTCGGATTTCTGAAATCCGAACCCCCCCGAGCCCCCCCGATCCGAGTCCGATCCGAGTCAGGCTCGACTTTTCCCGCCTGACTCGGATCTGAAATCGAGGCAAAACGTCATCTTCCCGCCTTCCGAGTCTCGCGGGTTTTGGATCCTATATAAGGTACACACGTCAGCGCCATTTTCTCACTCGGCTGTGGACAGTGAAGAGGGAGGGTGGGAGTTAGGGCTGTGTAGTGTAGTGTAGTGTAGTGCTGCTGTTGTCCACTACTTCAAAGTCCATAGGGGCTGGCTGTGTTGTGCTGTGCTGCTGTTGTTAATAGGGGCTGTGTCCACTACTTCAAAGTCCATAGGGGCTGGCTGGACTGTGTTGTGCAGTCAGTTCTCCATAGGGGCTGTGTCCACTCCAAAGTCCTGTGCAGTGTCCCAGTCCTAAAGGAGTGCTGTAGTGTTGTCCAGGGGGTGCTCTGTCCATCAGGGGTGCTCCCCCCAAGTGCTAAAAAAATAATATATTTTCTGTGTTTGTGAATTGTGTGCGCAGTAGCCGCACGTGCATCAACAAAGTAGTGCCAAGCGTGCGCCTGTGTCATAAGTAAAGGGCCGGCTGGCTTGACCGTTAAGGGTGCTGTAACCCCCGAAAGTACACTCCAGTCCAAACCAAAAAAAAAATTATTTTCTGTGTTTGTGAATTGTGTGCGCAGTAGCCGCACGTGCATCAACAAAGTAGTGCCAAGCGTGCGCCTGTGTCATAAGTAAAGGGCCGGCTGGCTTGACCGTTAAGGGTGCTGTAACCCCCGAAAGTACACTCCAGTCCAAACCAAAAAAAAAATTATTTTCTGTGTTTGTGAATTGTGTGCGCAGTAGCCGCACGTGCATCAACAAAGTAGTGCCAAGCGTGCGCCTGTGTCATAAGTAAAGGGCCGGCTGGCTTGACCGTTAAGGGTGCTGTAACCCCCGAAAGTACACTCCAGTCCAAACCAAAAAAAAAATTATTTTCTGTGTTTGTGAATTGTGTGCGCAGTAGCCGCACGTGCATCAACAAAGTAGTGCCAAGCGTGCGCCTGTGTCATAAGTAAAGGGCCGGCTGGCTTGACCGTTAAGGGTGCTGTAACCCCCGAAAGTACACTCCAGTCCAAACCAAAAAAAAAATTATTTTCTGTGTTTGTGAATTGTGTGCGCAGTAGCCGCACGTGCATCAACAAAGTAGTGCCAAGCGTGCGCCTGTGTCATAAGTAAAGGGCCGGCTGGCTTGACCGTTAAAGGGTGCTGTAACCCCCGAAAGTACACTCCAGTCCAAACCAAAAAAAAATTATTTTCTGTGTTTGTGAATTGTGTGCGCAGTAGCCGCACGTGCATCAACAAAGTAGTGCCAAGAGTGCGCCTGTGTCATAAGTAAAGGGCCGGCTGGCTTGACCGTTAAGGGTGCTGTAACCCCCGAAAGTACACTCCAGTCCAAACCAAAAAAAAAATTATTTTCTGTGTTTGTGAATTGTGTGCGCAGTAGCCGCACGTGCATCAACAAAGTAGTGCCAAGCGTGCGCCTGTGTCATAAGTAAAGGGCCGGCTGGCTTGACCGTTAAGGGTGCTGTAACCCCCGAAAGTACACTCCAGTCCAAACCAAAAAAAAAATTATTTTCTGTGTTTGTGAATTGTGTGCGCAGTAGCCGCACGTGCATCAACAAAGTAGTGCCAAGCGTGCGCCTGTGTCATAAGTAAAGGGCCGGCTGGCTTGACCGTTAAGGGTGCTGTAACCCCCGAAAGTACACTCCAGTCCAAACCAAAAAAAAAATTATTTTCTGTGTTTGTGAATTGTGTGCGCAGTAGCCGCACGTGCATCAACAAAGTAGTGCCAAGCGTGCGCCTGTGTCATAAGTAAAGGGCCGGCTGGCTTGACCGTTAAAGGGTGCTGTAACCCCCAAATTACACTCCAGTCCAAACCAAAAAAAATATTATTTTCTGTGTTTGTGAATTGTGTGCGCAGTAGCCGCACGTGCATCAACAAAGTAGTGCCAAGAGTGCGCCTGTGTCATAAGTAAAGGGCCGGCTGGCTTGACCGTTAAGGGTGCTGTAACCCCCGAAAGTACACTCCAGTCCAAACCAAAAAAAAAATTATTTTCTGTGTTTGTGAATTGTGTGCGCAGTAGCCGCACGTGCATCAACAAAGTAGTGCCAAGCGTGCGCCTGTGTCATAAGTAAAGGGCCGGCTGGCTTGACCGTTAAGGGTGCTGTAACCCCCGAAAGTACACTCCAGTCCAAACCAAAAAAAAAATTATTTTCTGTGTTTGTGAATTGTGTGCGCAGTAGCCGCACGTGCATCAACAAAGTAGTGCCAAGCGTGCGCCTGTGTCATAAGTAAAGGGCCGGCTGGCTTGACCGTTAAGGGTGCTGTAACCCCCGAAAGTACACTCCAGTCCAAACCAAAAAAAAAATTATTTTCTGTGTTTGTGAATTGTGTGCGCAGTAGCCGCACGTGCATCAACAAAGTAGTGCCAAGCGTGCGCCTGTGTCATAAGTAAAGGGCCGGCTGGCTTGACCGTTAAAGGGTGCTGTAACCCCCAAAGTACACTCCAGTCCAAACCAAAAAAAAAATTATTTTCTGTGTTTGTGAATTGTGTGCGCAGTAGCCGCACGTGCATCAACAAAGTAGTGCCAAGCGTGCGCCTGTGTCATAAGTAAAGGGCCGGCTGGCTTGACCGTTAAGGGTGCTGTAACCCCCGAAAGTACACTCCAGTCCAAACCAAAAAAAAAATTATTTTCTGTGTTTGTGAATTGTGTGCGCAGTAGCCACACGTGCATCAACAAAGTAGTGCCAAGCGTGCGCCTGTGTCATAAGTAAAGGGCCGGCTGGCTTGACCGTTAAAGGGTGCTGTAACCCCCGAAAGTACACTCCAGTCCAAACCAAAAAAAAATTATTTTCTGTGTTTGTGAATTGTGTGCGCAGTAGCCGCACGTGCATCAACAAAGTAGTGCCAAGCGTGCGCCTGTGTCATAAGTAAAGGGCCGGCTGGCTTGACCGTTAAGGGTGCTGTAACCCCCGAAAGTACACTCCAGTCCAAACCAAAAAAAAAATTATTTTCTGTGTTTGTGAATTGTGTGCGCAGTAGCCGCACGTGCATCAACAAAGTAGTGCCAAGCGTGCGCCTGTGTCATAAGTAAAGGGCCGGCTGGCTTGACCGTTAAGGGTGCTGTAACCCCCGAAAGTACACTCCAGTCCAAACCAAAAAAAAAATTATTTTCTGTGTTTGTGAATTGTGTGCGCAGTAGCCGCACATGCATCAACAAAGTAGTGCCAAGTGTGCGCCTGTGTCATAAGTAAAGGGCCGGCTGGCTTGACCGTTAAGGGTGCTGTAACCCCCGAAAGTACACTCCAGTCCAAACCAAAAAAAAAAATTATTTTCTGTGTTTGTGAATTGTGTGCGCAGTAGCCGCACGTGCATCAACAAAGTAGTGCCAAGCGTGCGCCTGTGTCATAAGTAAAGGGCCGGCTGGCTTGACCGTTAAAGGGTGCTGTAACCCCCAAAGTACACTCCAGTCCAAACCAAAAAAAAAATTATTTTCTGTGTTTGTGAATTGTGTGCGCAGTAGCCGCACGTGCATCAACAAAGTAGTGCCAAGCGTGCGCCTGTGTCATAAGTAAAGGGCCGGCTGGCTTGACCGTTAAAGGGTGCTGTAACCCCCGAAAGTACACTCCAGTCCAAACCAAAAAAAAATTATTTTCTGTGTTTGTGAATTGTGTGCGCAGTAGCCGCACGTGCATCAACAAAGTAGTGCCAAGAGTGCGCCTGTGTCATAAGTAAAGGGCCGGCTGGCTTGACCGTTAAAGGGTGCTGTAACCCACAAAGTACACTCCAGTCCAAACCAAAAAAATAATTATTTTCTGTGTTTAGCCGCACGTATATATCAAATCGATATAACATAAATGGAGGACCAAACTTTCTCCGATAAAAATAAAATAGAGAAAGATCAAGAACCACTTCCTCCTAGTGCTGAAGCTGCTGCCACTAGTCATGACATAGACGATAACATGCCATCAACGTCGTCTGCCAAGGCCGATGCCCAATGTCATAGTAGAGGGCACATACAATCCCAAATGGCGAAGTTCAGGAAAATGACCTTGAAAAAGACATTTAAATCAGCTGAAGAGAAACGTAAACTTGCCAATATGCCATTTACGACACGGAGTGGCAAGGAACGGCTAAGGTCGATCCCTAGTATGTTCATGACTAGTGGTTCAGCTTCACATGACGATGGAAGCCCTCCTCCCACTAAAAAAATCAAAAGAGTTAAGCTGGCAAAAGCACAGCGAAGAACTGTGCTTTCTAAGAAGATATCACAAATCCCCAAGGAGAGTCCAAGTGTGGTGGTGGTTGCGATGCCTGACCTTCCCAGCACTGGACGGGAAGAGGTGGCTCTTTCCACCATTTGCACGCCCCCTGCAAGTGCTGAAAGGAGCACCCACAGTCCACTTGCTGATATGCAAATTGAAGATGTCACTGTTGAAGTACAACAGGATGAGGATACTGGTGTAGCTGGCGCTGAGGAGGAAGTTGGCGAGGAGGATTCTGATGGTGATGTGGTTTGTTTAAATCAGGCTCCGGGGGAGACAGTTGTTGTCCGTGGGATGAAAAAGCCCATCACGGTCATGCCTGGGCAGAAGACCAAACATTCCACCTCTTTGGTCTGGCAATATTTCTATCCAAATCCGGACAACAACTGTCTTGCCATATGTACCATATGTAAAGGTGAAATAAGTAGGGGTAGGGACGTCAACCACCTAGGAACATCCTCCCTTATACGGCACCTGCAGCGCGTTCATAAAAAGTTACTGTCAAGTTCAGAAACTTTGGCTAAGACCGTAAGCAGTCCAGGGACACCTAAATCCCGTTGTCCTGTTGTATCCAAGCGCCTGCAAACCACACCGTCAACTCCCTCCTCGTCAATTTCCTCCTTAGTCAGGATCGGAAGTAGTCCTGCAGGCCATGTCACTGGCATGACTGACTCTCCTATCCGGGATTCCTCCGGAGGATCCTGCATTGCTACGCCTACTGCTGCCGCTGCTGCTGTTGCTGCTGCTGGGAGTCGTTCATCATCCCAGAGAGGAAGTAGGAACACCACTACTTTTACTAAACAATTGACCCTCCAACAGTCCTTAGCGAGGAGGATGAAGTACGACAGCAGTCATCCTGAAGCAAAACGTATAACTGAGGCCTTGACTGCTATGTTGGTGTTAGACGTGCGTCCGGTATCCGCCATTAGTGCAGTGGGATTTAGACAATTGATGGAGGTAGTGTGTCCCCGGTTCCAAATCCCGTCTAGATTCCACTTCACTAGGCAGGCGATACCGAGACTGTACAGAAACGTCAGAAAAAGTGTCCTCAGTGTCCTGAAAAATGCCGTTGTACACAATGTCCACTTAACCACGGACATGTGGACAAGTGGAACAGGGCAGACTAAGGACTATATGACTGTGACAGCCCACTGGGTAGATGTATCACCTTACGCAGCAACAGCAGCAGCGTCACCAGTAGCAGCATCTCAGAAACGCCAGCTCGTTACAAGGCAGGCTACGCTGTGTATCACCGGTTTCAGTAAGAGGCACACCGCCGACAACCTCTTAGAGAAACTGAGGGAAATCATCGCCCAGTGGCTTACCCCACTTAGACTCTCCTGGGGATTTGTGATATCTGACAACGCCACCAATATTGTGCGGGCATTACATCTGGGCAAATTCCAGCACGTCCCATGTTTTGCTCACACAATAAACTTGGTGGTGCAGAATTTTCTGAAAAGCGACAGGGGCGTGCAGGAGACGCTTTGGGTGGCCCGAAAAATTTCTGGCCACTTTCGCCATTCAGCGACTGCGTGCCGAAGACTGGAGCGCCAGCAAACACTCTTGAACCTGCCCCGCCATCACCTGAAGCAAGAGGTTGTGACGCGGTGGAACTCAACCCTCTATATGCTTCAGAGGATGGAGGAGCAGCAAAAGGCCATACAAGCCTATACATCCACCTATGACATAGGCAAAGGAGGGGGTATGCACCTGACTCAAGCGCAGTGGAGAATGATTTCCGTGTTGTGCAAGGTTCTCCAGCCCTTCGAACTTGCCACACGTGAAGTCAGTTCAGACACTGCCAGCTTGAGTCAGGTCATTCCCCTCATCAGGCTTTTGGAGAAGCAGCTGGAGAAAGTGAAGGAGGAGCTAAGACGGAGCGATTCCGCTCGGCATGTGGGACTTGTGGATGAAGCCCTTCATTCGCTTTGCCAGGATTCCAGGGTGGTCAATCTGTTGAAATCAGACCACTACGTTTTGGCCACCGTGCTCGATCCTAGGTTTAAAGCCTATGTGGTGTCTCTCTTTCCGGCCGACACAAGCCTGCAGAGGTGCAAAGACCTGCTGGTGAACACACTGTCAGCTGAAGCAGAACGTGACACGTCAACGGCTCCTTCTTCATTTTCTCCTGCAACTGGGGCTGCCAGGAAAAAACTTAGGTATCCTAAGCAACCCGCTGGCGGTGATGCAGGGCAGGCAGGACCAAGTTTGGACATCTGGTCCGGACTGAAGGACCTGGCAACAATTTCTGACATGTCTACTGTCACTGCATATGATACTGTCACCATTGACAGAATGGTGGAGGATTACATCGGTGACAGCATCCAAGTAGGCATGGCAGACAGTCCATACCTGTACTGGCAGGAAAAAGAGGCAATTTGGAGGCCCCTGTACAAACTGGCTCTATTTTACCTGAGTTGCCCCCCCTCCAGTGTGTACTCCGAAAGAGTGTTTAGTGCAGCCGGGAACCTTGTCAGCGAAAGGCGTAGGAGGTTGCTTCCACAGAATGTGGAGAAGATGATGTTCATCAAAATGAATTATCAGCTCTTCCAGGGAGACCAGCCTCCAGAAGGTACAGAGGGACCTGTGGTGGTGGATTCAAGTGGGGACGAGTTAATACTTTGTGAGGATGAGGATGTACACACTGAAGAGGGTGAGGAATCGGTGGATGAGGAGGATGAGGATGACATCTTGCCTCCGTAGAGCCAGTTTGTGCAGGGACACATTAATTGCCAGCTTGTTTTGTGGGGGCCCAAACGAACCAATCATTTCAGCCACAGTTGTGTGGCAGACCCTGGCGCTGAAATGATTGGTTTGTTAAAGTGTGCATGTCCTGTTTATACAACATAAGGGTGGGTGGGAGGGCCCAAGGACAATTCCATCTTGCACCTCTTTTTTTTCTTTGCATTATGTACAGTTTGGGGCCTAGTTTTTCAAACTGCCATCCTGTCTGCCACTGCAGTTTCACGCCTAGATGGGTCACGTGTTTGTGCCGCCCACTCGTGTCGCTTAGCATAGTCATCCAGCTACCTCGGTGCAACGTTTTGGACATAAAAACACTATTGTGAGGTGTGAGGTGTTCAGAATAGACTGGAAATGAGTGGAAATTAAGGTTATTGAGGTTAATAATAGCATAGGAGCAGAAAAACCTACAAATTCTGTGATTTTAGCTGTTTTTATGCTTTTTTAAAAAAAAATACAGATCCAAAACACAAAACCCAGAACCCAAAACACGGAAGGGTGGTTTTGGCAAAACCAATCCAGATCCAAAACACGAAGAAAGATCCAGATCCAAAACCAAAACACAAAACACGAAAAGTGGCCGGTGCACACCCCTAATATATATATATATATATATATATATATATATATATATATATATATATATATAAATCAATAGAAGAAAACAGCACCAAATTTATCCACTCTGTTTAGCATGAAATATCTTTCACAAGTGTGTGTTTTTATATTGGTTAATCTAATAGAAAAATTCTGTGTATATATATATACATATACTGTTTGTATATGTAGCACTCCCTTATTAAGTATAAGGTGTCTGCTTGGTCAACAGAAATGGTGGCCGTGGCTAGGCCACCTTAGTACAAGAAACAGTGCAACAATATAGCTGACCACAAGCGCCTCCAGTGAACCAATTAAACATGTGCAAATCTCGCAACCTGTGCAAAAAAAATAATAATAATTTTTTTTTCTTTTTTTCTATATCCTTGTCCTTATCCAGGACCGTGACATACAAGTGACTTAGTGCAATAAATATAACGTGTAATATATATGAGTAAATATTTAGAACTACATAATCAATGTGCATAAAAAATATATTTAATTAGATAAAACAATTCATAGACAACACACAATGACATAAATACACAGAAATAATGGATAAAAAGCTGGTACTCTAAGATAATAAATAACGATTTTTAGTTTAAAAAATATAAATATATTTTTAAATAAATCGGATTTATAGCTTATCTTTTCCAAATGTTTTTTTGGGAAGAGTTCATAAAGTGCAAGGTCAGGCACTGGGGACTCACTTTTTTAAAGTAGCCGGGTCCCTGGGGACGCGCTGTGCTGTGGCCAATCCTTGACAGCTGGCTGCAGCACAGCGCGTCCCCCTGCAGAGACAGACATAACGCTGTCTGTTAGAGCAGCCAATGAGAGTCAGATAGACTCATTGGCTGCTGCTGTGGAAAGCCATGCTGGGATCAAGTGTCTGATCCCAGCATCGGCACAGCGTCCGTACCCAGCGCTGGGACAGTGTTTGTTCCCAGTGCCGGGGAAGCCACCACGGTGGGTACCTGGTGAAGGGACCGCCTGGTCCATTCCACCAGTGGCGGCAAGAGAAGCTTGGCTCCGGGCGCGAGCTGAGTGGAGCTCGCTGCCCGGAAGCCAAGTAGCAGCGGCGGTTGTTTGGCACTGGCCATGAGCTTTTGGCTCGTGGTCCAGCAGCCAATAGGAGGCAGACGTGATGAGCCAATCGCGGCTCACCGCGTTATAGCCCCGCCCACTTGCGGCGTCTTGAAAAGACGCCACTGAGCGGGAACGTTCAGTCCATTGGCGGAGGGGAGGAGTGAAGACCTCCCGAAGACAAGAGAAGAGCGGCGCGGCAACAGTTCCGGCGGCTGCGCAAGAGGCCAGAAGACGGCGTGATCAATAAGGAAGAGGTGGTGCCAATGGCCAGGACTGCGGGGGAGGGAAGCAAAAGAGCTAATGAAGCTCCCCCACGCAGCCTCTTCCACTTCCTCTTCCGTACCGGTAGGCGGCCTTGGGCCACCAGAATTTTACTCTTTCCTAGACCACCAGGGTTGTCGGGCACTAGGCCCGTGGAATAAATTCAGGCAATAGGCCTGTGGGTCTATAGGTGGGCACAAGGCCCGGGCAACATAGAGGGCATTAGGCCCAATTGAAGGTATATGTCCCCCAAATAGGTGTGTGACTTGGGCATTAGACCCAGGTCACTAGAGGGCCCACCTATTTGCCCTTAAGTGGACTGGGCCTAATGCCCAGATCACTCACACCTATTGGGGCAGATACCTTCATTGTACTGCATAGGTGGTTGAAGGCATACGGGGGGAAATGCACAGGGGGCTGCTACTGGGGGCAGTGCACAGGGGGACTGCTGCTGGGGGCAATGCACAGGGGGACTGCTGCTGAGGGCAATGCACAGGGGGACTGCTGCTAGGGGCAATGCACAGGGAGACTGCTGCTGGGGGCAATGCACAGGAGGACTGCTGCTGGGGGCAATGCATAGGGGGACTAAAGGGCATTAATATGCGGCATAATGTGTAAAGGGCATTAATGTGCGGCATCATTTTCTAAGGGGTATTACTGCATGGCATAATGTGTAAAGGCTGGGTTTTGCTGTGGCATAATGTGTAAAGGGCATTAATGTGTCGAAATAATGTATCACTTTAAAACGTGAATTAATTACAAAGGTTCTGTGACTGGCTAACTTCATGCCTAGATTTCACCTGGTTTTAATGAGCCACAGAACCTGTGTAATCCAGTTTAAAGGGATGATATGGTAAGCCTACTTATTCACTATGGGTTTTGTGAATAGACAAGTCATATTACCTGAAAGATCATGGAGGCATTAAAATATGCATTTAAGGGGCTTGTTGGATATCTGATGCTGTTGGGGGTATCAGATCTGCATATTAGGGGCATGTGGGGAGGTCTGAGGTATATGGGGAGCTCTAAAGCATAAATTATGATGGGACCCAGAAATGGTCAGGTAGGACACCATTTTTTTAAAGTGGTGGGTCCCTGGGACCCACAAATTTTGTTGCTCACCGCGATCACTGAGCATACACACAATTAGGGTTGTGCTCTGTTAGGGTTCAATACTGGGAAAGTTCGACACTTTCCCCCAACTGAACGATTAGCTGTAAGAAGTAGATGGATACTGTTCCCCTTCTTCTGCATGTAGAAAAAAAATTATGTGTGAGGGTCGTCCTACTTCTGAACCTATGCTGGTTGCTGGTTATCCCAAAATCAGGGGGGAAACAAAGTGGGTTTCCTCCTGAATTGAGGGAAACCAGCACTGGCTTTCCCAGTCTGGGCTGGTGAGGCCATAGAGGGTCTGATTATATTCAGGGGGAAACCACTTTTTTTTTTGTGGGTCTGATTTTTCTGGGGAAACCAGTCAGGTGCAAACTAGTCTGGGGCTGGTTGGAGGCACAGCATCTCAATCGTTGAGATCAGGACTCTGACTTGGCCACTCCAACTGGCGAATATTCTTCTATTAAAGTAATTAAGTTTACTTCTATTGTTTGGGTCGTTGAATCACCCAATTATTGATCGCTTCAATTGGCGGACAATCACTGTATGTTCATTTGCACCCTGGATCTTTCATTATAATTTGCATTTATTTTATTGTGTATTTTCATATTAATAAATGTTTATAAAATATTTGCACTGGTTTCCCTTTATTTTTAATTATTGTGATATTACAGTTGTCTATCTATTAATGCTGTTTTTTTTTGCTTGTGGGCTCCCCCATTTCCTTTCTTTAGACCTTCCCTCTTTCATGTTAGGTTACTTCAATTTCCATATCGATGTCCCCATTGACACATCTGCCTCTAAACTCCTTACCCTCAAAGTATCATTTGGTCTGTCTCATTGGACCTCCTCACCCTACCATGTAAGTGGACACTCACCTTATCTGGTCTTCACTCACCGTTGTTATATATCTAATATATTCATATCTATAGATATATCTATATATACTGTAGATATATCTATATATTTAAAGGGCAGACTAGATGGGCCAAGTGGTTCTTATCTACCATCAAATTCTATTTTTCTATCTTACTTTACAAATTCCCCATTCCCTCTCTCTGACCTTCATCTTCTTTCATTTAACTTATCTCTCACTCCATCCCCAAGGCTACCATCACCCAGTGTAACCTTGAGGCTATTGACACTAAAGTGTATATTTACTAAAATCGATCAAAATCTATCAACATTGAAGTTGTGTTTCTGGTGCTAAATCACACATTTACTAACAGACAATTCTTGATTTGCTTATTTTATGTATTAGTAAATGTGTGATATAGCCCCAGAAACACAACATCATTGTTGATACAATTTTTATCGATTTTAAATAGATCAAAATCAATTAAAATCAACCTACTGTAAATATCCCCCTATGTCCTCATCCTCATAACTTGACTCACTTTTTTTGCTTGTTTTTTTCTGTGGGAAGGTAGCACCCTTGTTACTGCCGCTTTCTTTCCCTATTATTGTGTTTTTTCATTTCTGTCCTTTATCATAATATTTTTTTGGTTAAGTGCTCCAAGACATAGTAACTGATGTGCACCCACTCAATATACACTAAATTATATTATGAAAACACTCTGGGCCAAATGTAATAGTCAGAAATTTGTGGGAGGCGATGTGATTTTTAAAAAAATAGTCATTAGATTAAAAGTGGCAATTAGTTTAAAGGCAAAACCAGGTTTAGTTTGTCGTTAAACTAATTGCCACTTTAAATCGAGTGACTATTTCACCGGAATCATGCCAGTTCCCACAAATCACGGGCTATTACATTTGTCCCTTAATGTTACCAGTAATACGCTTGATGAAAGAAACATTTTCTAATTTAAGTGACTAAAATTAAGATCACTATATTTGATAGAAACATACATTTGGCAAGTATTACATTGTTTATGAAGATGCCCAGTTGAATTAATCCAACCTTTTTAGGCTATGGTGAGGCAATCAACTGCTGTTTGATTTAGGCAGGGTTTATAGACATTGCTCACAGGTACAAGTCATAGCAACCAGTTAGAAATTTCTTTTCATTTTCTAACTTACACAAGACAGATAATAAACTAATTGCTGATTGGTTGCTATGGATTTATTGCAGATTTACATCTTTGAACAATGTTAACAACTAACAATTAGAGTGTGACATATTAAATATGTTTATTTTTTTTGTTTTTTAGAATGTTTAAATATTATAATAATTGGCCAATTATATCTATATAAATGTGATTTCATATTGGTTTTCTAAAATCACAATATTCATGGTCTTTATCAATATCAACTTGGTTAGAAAAAACAGACTAAAGGTGCATACACACACAACGATTTTTTGAACGATTATCGATAACGATATCGTTTATCCTTCAATCGTTGAAAAAATCGCTCTCTTTCTGAGTTAAAACGATGAACGATTATCGTTCATGCGCGTTCATGTTTGTAGTTTGTAGTTCAGTCAGACTGACCAACTCAACTCAACTCAAGGGAATATGCAAAAATCGTTTTTAGTTCCAAAAAATCATTCATTACATTTAGTAAATGAACGATTTTAGTAAACGATTTTCGTTTATTTTTCCCTTGAAAAAATGAACAAAAAATCGTTTACTAAAATTGTTCATTTACTAAATCGTTGTGTGTGTAAGCAGCTTAAGGCTCTGCACTGACGTCTCAGTAATCCTGATATGGATGCTGAAGTGCTCCTCATTGGAAAATTTCAATTATATATAAAACACATAAATACTAAAATTGTCAAAAGGGCACTCACCAGACTAGACACATTGATGTTAGTACTTTTTATTCCATAGTGTCATATGTGGTTGCAAAATTCGATGTTTCGGCCTTTCTCAGGAAGTGTGATCCATAGTAGCATACCCAACCACAACATCAGAACAGCAGCCTTGGTTAGAAAGAAGATGTTTCTAATATCTCATTTCATGTATTGTGATTAAAGAAGATTTTTTGCAGTTGCTTCAGTGATTATTTACATACATATAGGTTATAACAGTATGTTTTTCATATAATGCTACTGTAAATAATTTTCTATTGAATCACTGATAAATGTGACATGGTTACTTGTGTCATTATTGAGAGATTATGAAATAGATAACACCTAGGTAAAAATATACAGAAACACTCTTCTGGTCATATTGAGCCACTATCAGCAAATCTGTGACCTAACCATTCATCTAGGCCAGTAGGAGAAGCGAGAAATAAAGAGTAATAGAATGCTTAAAAGATTAGCTGCCTTATAACCTTAAATACCATCAGACAACCTTTAGCCCAAGGCTATTTTAATCAGAATGAGCTGCATGCATCATTGCTAACCCCTGGACCTCTACATTCACATTTATCCATCTATAATACAATTTTTAATTATAGAAGCATATCATATACAAAGTCAACCTAAAAGCAATGGTAATTTGAAAAATATTTTCATCTTGCTGGTTATACTGTAAAAGTATAATTAGTTAAGGTGATTTCATTATCACAGCTTTCTGGGAAATTCCATTTATAAATTCTGAGCCTGCACAGGACCCGTTCTGCGCATGTGCAGAACGGGTTCTATGAGTATACTCGCAGACCACCTCCCAAGCCACAGCATGATTGACATGCTGTGGTGTTTAGGGGGCGGAGCGGGGGTGTGGCTGGTCACCATTCCCAGAAACGGGAGCATGACACCCGTTTTTTGGGACAGACAAGGCCAGGGTCTGCTTCGGCGGATGCAGGTTTCTGGCCTCTGAAGTGATCAGCACTCGGTCAGGCTGCGGGAAGCTTCAGCTCTGCAGCCTGACCAAAGTAGCAACCAAGAACATGTCTGACACCTCCTTCTGCATTTGCATTAAGATGGTCGGAATTGCAAAGCGGTTTGTGTGTGGCTCTGCAATTCCGTCCATCTCTGACTCAGGCCCTATGTCCTTATCCTCCCAGCTCAATTACTTCTCTCTCCCATTGTCTCTCTTCTGCCCTGTCCAAATGCACTAGACACCCGCAAAAGTGTTCACGAACCGCTGAGCGACAATGGAGGAAATTGCTTTCCAATGCAGACTTCCTCCATTTCAAATATATGCTCTTTACCTACAGTACTTTCCCACTCCAAACAGTCTTACTTCAAGACCCAGCTCCCATTGCCTCTTCTCCACTTTCAACTCCGTCCACTGCTCCTCCCCCTCCTCGCCTCCCCTCCACACTATCTGTCTTTGACTTCGCCACCCACTTTACATCTGAAATTGAATCAATCCATCAGGACATCACATCCCACTAGACCCTTGTCATCTCATCCTCTTATTTCCCAGCCTACCTCTCCTCATCTTCTCCATCCATGTTACCCACTGTGACTTCTTTTCCCCTGAATCTGGAGATGAAGTCATGGCCATAATCCAGTCCTCACCCCCTTCCACCTCCCCCCTTAATGCTATCCCCTCCTGCCTTCTCCAGACAGCCCCCGATAATTAGGTATCTAATTCACTGCAAGCAGCATAGGTGGATAAAAAGCAGCTGAAGCTATTCAATATTGCTCCAGTGCTGAGACAGCTGACCCGAAAATTAGCTGTTTCCGCAATGTCCTCACTGCTGTGAAAATTAGCACTGCTGAGTCAGAAGGTGAACGATGGTTCACACATGCGCCACCTCCAGCGGAAGGAGCTGGGCGAGGCAGAGGGATCCAAATGAATCCCTCTTTGCAACCCGAGACTCCTTCTCATAGGAAGGAGCTGCAGTCCAGGAACAAACACCATTTGAATATGGAGTAAACTCCCGCAGTCAAACTCCGAAAATACCTGTATATTATTTTCAGAGTTTGATGAATTTAGGTCCCCATAATCGTGTATGGGGATGGCAGCCACATTGGGGCTGAAAGGTAAGCAGGAGATATCTGTGATATCTCCTGCATTACCTTTATAGTGAATAGCTCTGACACTTATTTTACACAAAAGTAGGTGAACATTTTAATTTTCACCTGCCTTTGTAGAAATTAAGTGATGATGAATAGACCCCATAGTAACAAAAGTACAAGGCTATAAAAATATAACATCCATGTTTACCTTTACATTATGTTCCTTCCTCTTTTCTTAAAATATAGCATGTTTAGGATAATGTCCCTACTATAAATTATATATTAGAAGTCACCTTGTTCTGTTGGATAAGTGTCCCATACAGGTCCCAGATACCCAAGATCACTTGTAATATTCATTATATTTGTAGAAGTTAATGCATTATTCCTTATAATACACTAATTTTGCTATTAAACACTGAAGTGATGACAACAGAACTCCCTGAATATAGAGATATACTTATTTTCATGATATTACAAATACAATTAAAGTATAATTGTGTAAACATTACATTGAAAAAATATATATATACATGAATAAGATCACACGCATTTCTCTGTCTCCAGAGTATTTTGCATGGAATACATAATGTAAATAACTATATTGTTAATAACCCAGGACATTATTAGTAAATAGTTAAGAAATATGATTAATAATTTTATTTGACTAGTTTGACAGGTTTTATTTTCACCCAACTGTAGAATGCTATTAATAACTTCATGTTTTCCTTCAAATGAATAATTAATTCAACCTCTAATTTATTTATCCAGTTATAAATAATTAATTACTCCCTGCTTGATCAAATTAGATTTTTCTTTCTTAATGAAAGGTCCAATTTTATTACTAGAAATAAAAAGGGTCTAATTTTAATAAAACCTGGGAACGAAACCAATCACGTTATGTAATTCTTGAAAACACAAGAGATTCTGAAAGTTATGACAGCCACATCATTTCATATTATAATATTTCAGGTCACTGCTCACATGATTAGAGTGTTCATCTCCTGAAATACTTTGTTATGCTGTGAATATTGCAATGATTTAATTGACTTTAAATTGTTCTATTCCTGCCCACTTTGAGAAAGGGAAAAGATGCAAGGAAGGAGTAGCAGAATGCTAATTGTGCCCTATCCTACCATATCCACTGTGTACTCAGTGGTTAATGTGGCAGTTTTACAGTATCTTGACTCAAACTCAGTCCTCAAAGCCCCCACATCAGGTGGCTTTCACCTCCATCAGGAGTAATCTGAGCCTCATGCTAATTGCACTATACAGGTCACTATTTTATCTGTTACTAATCCATAGCTATATATATACTTCTAATTACCCCAAGGGCTGTATTTGAGGTTGCTCTTCATACAAACATACATTACATTTCTCAGTGCAGTCCCCATCTTTATAATAGACAATGTTGCAATGGTATCCCTTATCTTATGTCTCAGGTAAACAATGGGAGAGCTGTATACCTTTGCATGTGTACCAGGCACATTAACTGAAGGAGATCTATACACAACCCTAAAGCAAACCCTTCACTTCTCCTTCAGCACCACTGCGCATGTGTAGTCTAGAGTATAGAGGGATACTAGGGATCTCTCTCCTGGTCCTTTTTGCGATCTGTAGTCCATAGGCAACAGCAGCTAACACTATCTTAAGGTGCAGATACAGTCGAGGGATTCTATATATTTGAAGTTATCTCCCGAAAAGGGTGTTTTGGAGGGATATCCTACAAATTTACTTAGATAGATAGACAGCTAGATAAATAGGAGATAAATAAATACATATATAGGAGATAGCTAGATAGCTAGATAGAAAGATATGCACCATATTTATCACCAAATTATAACTTACCTCCGGGTGTCTGGGATGAACTTACGCCACTGGTCCTGTACTCTATATTTAAGTAATAAATGGTCCTGTGGAGTTCTATGGTGCCATCATTTTTTGCTGTCTGAATCCATAAAATAGATCACAGCAGTCATCACTGAAACAACCCTTAAGATGCATACACATGGAACGATATATCGTTCCGATATGAACGATAACGATATTGTTCAATGATATATTGTTCATATCGTTCTGTTTGTATGCAATGAACAGCCAACGATGTGCACTCCCGCCGAACGATAATGATATCGTCCATTGGGCATGCATGCAGGCCAATTTGGACGATATAGTTAATTTAATGGGAGAACGACCGTTGGTCATTCATCGGTGGTAAAATCGTTCATCCAGCACACCAGGAATTTCAAGGGAGATCGTTCACTGAACAGATCGTCCTGTGTGTACCCAGCATTACTGATGGCCTGGAAAACCCTACAGATATATTACATTGGAGAGTATTTACTAGCAAAGTGCAAACGTCTATGGCAACCAGTCAGACCTTCACTTTCATAGTGAAAGTCTTGTGGGTTAGTGAAAGCTAATGGTTGATTGCTTGCTGTTGGTTATGACATTTACATTCTATTAGTAAATAACCCATATGTATCCTGAATAGGAGTGCTTTGCTTTTAAGACTATTAAACTGCAGTCACTTACCTCTTCAATAATGACACTTATAAATTTCCACCTCTGGTCTTTTCTGGTATGGGCTTGTGCTGGTTTGGTATTACTTCTTTTTTATTTCAAATCTTGCAACACTGACCCTGGTCATGAGGGAGTGGGTTATGCTGATTGTGACAGCATTAGCAGCCAAGGGCATAAATATATATGTAAGCTTTAATCCAGATCATTTGCATCAGTCTGCAATTGAGAGTCATATTTTGTGTATGGAGCAGAGTTCTGGTTCTCTGGATTGTAAGTATCCTAAATTATATACTACTTGCTTTTTTAGGCTCTAACCACAGGCTCCATAGTGTTGGTTACAACCCCACGGCACGGTGATGCAGTCCTACTTACAATAGCCCCTTCATATTTCTCTGCTCCTGGCATTGAGCACATGGATGGACAGAAGAGAAAACTGATTGGAAAATGCAGACCCTAGAGAAACACACTTTGGGCAAGGAATGTATTTATTAATATGTACAGCTATGTAAATAAAGTAAAATGTTATTTTAAATATTATTTAATTCTAAATGTAACCTAACTCAGTTTAGATGTTACATTAAAGTTATAAGGATTTTTTTTTTTACAGCATTAAATTGTGAAATAATTATTTTTTGTCCCATCGTGCCAGCATATCTGTTGTTATAACCCCAGTGAACCATAGGTGAACCATGCAGCAAGTGTACGTCTCAACACCCACTGCCCCAGACTGCCAGAATGATGAATGAGGACCACTGGACCAAGTGAAAAAGAGAAAATATTGACTTTTTGATGACAAACGAAAAACTGCATAAAACTGTTGCTGACCAAACACTTCTGTTTAAGCTCCGTCACCCCTGGGCCTAATTCCTCTAATATCACGGTTCCAGTACATGAGCCCCTATGTGGTTATCTGTCTCCTTACTCGGGAATACTACAAGTAACAAAACACATGTAATTAGCTTATTGACACTTGGTATTGAAAAGTATAGGGTTATAAGGAGGACATTTAAAATGCATCCACTGGAGTGTGAATAATTTGTCCATGTGTATTGTCAAACAATGCGAAAGGATCTTTACATTGATTTACTTTCACTCAATTATATGCAGCTTAAGTCTTTGCAGAGCTTTTCAGGTTTGTGCTGCTGAGCCTTTCAGACCTTTATATCTGTGCTCTCCAGTTATAGTTTACTTTAGATTTGACCACAATTTATCATCTTTTCTTATATTTGTATGTAGTAAAAAGGCACAGTTTCTGTATAGTTCATTGTGTCATATTAATTTAAGCAATTTGTTTCTTCAGATTATCCGTTTGATAAATCACTATAATGGTGCATACACACGGTCAGATTTTTCCTTCAGATCTGAACGATAACGATTTAAAAATCGTTCAGTCGTTCATATCTGAAGGAAAATCTGACATATCTGACATACCTGAACGATGGACGATGAACGATGCGCGTTCCCGTTTGTCAGATAACGATATCTGACATCTGATGTGTTTGCAGTCAGACTTGGACGATTCCATTCATTTTAATGCAGTCAAAAATCATTCAATCGTTCAAATCGTTCAAAACTTTGGTAAAATCGTTCAAATCGTTCATCTGACAAATCTGACCGTGTGTATACTCCATAATGAGCGCCTTCAATTTACAACATAACGATACAGTACTTCTTGTTTAATACTTCCTAAACAATAAATATTTATTACAACAATAATTATAAAAAATAATATCTCTGACTAGTTGTACAATATGCCATATGTTTATTATGCTCTCCTTGATACAATGTTCTGCAAACCTACATGTTTGTATGAGTGCTAGGCATACATTGAAAGTGTGCACAGTGTAACATTCAGGGATGGTAGACCAGACATAGAGAAATGTAAGAAATTGTATATTTGTATAAATAACATATTAATTAAGAGCAAGTAAAATCACAATATACAGTATATAAGCCTGTGTACAATTGTGCCGAGAGGGAGGGTGGAACTTCTATATCTTGCATCACTCTGAGGTAATGCAGAAGCCAGACAGACATGTTATATCCTATATAACAGAAATGCATTCTGAACAGATTGCTGGAATTACACATACAACAATGTACAAAGCTAATTGCAGACACCTTGTGAAGATACCACCTTGTTCCTCATGTGTAAATAGTATTGACATGCAGATGTAATTATGTTGCAAAATAGCAATCTCAGGTTCAACGCTACTCTACAACATTGTTCAATACAAATAGTATTCCACTGTAGACCATACCTACCTACTTTCGAAAACTAGTTTCAGGGAGACAATAGATTATAGTAGGGGGCATGGCCATCTCTGCCCAAAAGGGCGTGTCTATCCATCTGAAGGGCTACCCATAGCATCTTCACACCTATGGTACACACGCATTGGTATCTATACTGGGCAACCAGTATATATACAATTATACACATGACAATTATGTGCAACACAGTAGAAGTACTGAAAGTATATATATAGCGGACAGGGTCACCCAGTCACTTGCAGGACATCAGCACAAACCCTGACACCGGTAGTATTAGCAGAGTCATTACTAGTACTGACCATGTGGGCTCCCATTTTCCCTGCTCCAGTCCTGGTGCAGAGCGCTTGTTCCCTGACACAGCTTCAGCGATGGTTAGCAAATGTAATGGAAGAAAGCAGACAGCGTAATGGTATGCTTGATATCTAGTCCAACGCTGAACAAAAGACCCACACTGGTGCCCAGGGCACATGCCCTGCCATCATTACGCCACTGGGTCCAGGATAAAATGAGCTTGGGTTGGCTGCTGGGGGGAGAAGAGGATGCTGCTGCTGCCAGTCGATGGCATCGGACTCCCCCAGGTAGGGATGGCCATCGATCATTCAAAATCATTGATGGTTTATGGCCGATGTTGAATACTTTTACCATTGATGGCAGAGAGCTAATGGGTCTCTGCCATCGATGGATCAGTGAAAGTTGATTTTTTTTACCTGGATGGGACAGAGCTTAGCCCCACTTCACGTTACCGGTTATCCCTGGCCCATTTTTGATTGGTCCACGGCCCTTTGTTTCCCACTGCAGTGGTGGCCATCGAGGGGTGCAAACCATCAATGGTTCACCATAGATGGTTTATATGCCATCGATGGTAACCACCGATTTACTCATTGATGGACACTGCGCACTGTTCTGTTGAGTAGGAGGAGTCACGACCCAAGCCTGGTAAGTTACCTACAGGAGGAAGGCACAATACAGGAAATGATATAGGAGGGGGAGGCACAAACAGGCTATGCTATAGGGAGGCACAATAAAGGTTATAGGAGGGGAGAGACACAATATAGGCTTTGCTAAAGGGGGTTGGGAGTGCACATGACTATTTTTATAGAGGAGGTGGGACATAATATTGGACATGCAGTACAGATGATGGAGGGGGTACCCTATGTTCACTTTGACATCTACTGAATCAGTGCACTCAGAGGGCGGAATTCAATTGATTTTGCGGCCCGCATCTCCCGTCTAAAGTGACAGGAGATTGCGGGCCGCTATGCAATTGTGCCAGCTTTTCACGCTGATCGCGCCCATAGAGGTCAGGTTTAGCCACGTAAAGCAGCTAAACCCGACCAAAGTGCTGGGTGCGATCGCGAAAAGTGATGTTTGGGCGCCCAAACATGTCACTTTTCGAACATTTCAGCTCTCATCCCCCAGGGGCTGCGAGCTGAAATGTAGCGCTTGGTAGCTGATCGCGCCCGACAGGAGCAAGAATAGAATAGCTCCGTCGGGCGCGATAGGGGCTGGAAAGAATTGAATTCCGCCCAGAAAGTATGTAATGTCTCATGGTCTATGATGTACAGTATCTTTGTAGTTCCTTCAAATTCCATTGATACTAAGGTGTAGTGGAAATAAAATATGTAGTGGATGGAAAGAGTTTTAGAAAAAAAAGGAAATATTTACATAAAAAATGTTTTTAACTAAAAAAAACTACAATGTAATTAAAAGAACACTATTATTTTATAATATTTTGCTCTGTATTGCTAAGATCAAATTTACCACCCTACAATTTTTTTCCTTGAACATTCATTTTTAATAGATGTTTTCAAATCATACAATTTTAAAATATTGTTACAGAGCTGGTGTATCCCACACATTCATCAAAAATAATAAATTAGAATATGCTCTCCATGTATCAAGAGGGAAATGTATATATACGTTCAGGAAAATAAATAGCTAGTGACACAAAAAGCTTTCTGAGGTCGGAGACTTGGCAAGTCTCTCCTCCAAGGTCAAATGTATACATGTAAAGGGATTGATTGAACAGCTGAAAGCCAGAACCTTTCTTGTTCTGGATAACTAGGTTTTAACACCTAAATCCAATTTCTTATTTCTGTCTTTCTTCATCAGCCCAGCTTCTCAGGTCTCTGTTCTATTAGGGATCAATTGAGTTGTGATAAGACAGCAAGCAGACAGAATCTAAAACAGAATCCTGTCAAGCTTGTGTATTAAAACCTCAAGAATGCTGCTTTTAATGGAAATATACTACAATTTCATCTGCCCCATTAACACAATTATGGTATTATAGCATATTTTGATTCCCAATTTAAGCCTCTCAAGATCAATCAAACTGCATTTCATGTGATTACCTTTGAGACTACTTTTTCGTGCCTGAGGGGACAATATAAGTGTTCATCTTTCCTGCCTTATCTCTCCTTACTCAATTTCTCTGGAGAAAAAGATTTGTCCCTTGGAAGGAAAGTTTCAAAAAGCATGATGCAAAGGATGATCTTTAATGCATACACTATGCTTGTTATTCCAGAGGAAAGATCACTGATATCCAGCAGGGAACAACCAGGACAAAACTTATTATTCAAAATTTCCTATATATATTATACATATATATATATATATATATATATATATATATCACACTTCGTCAGGATAACACAGTTTGAAACCCACCCATATATATATATAGATAGATAGTATATATTTATATCAATTCAAAAATATTCCAAGGTGTACAGAATATATATAGGTTAGGGTTTCACACTGTGTTATCTTGACAAATTAGGTTCATGTCTGGACCAAAACGTTAATGAGCTATATTATGGCACATTATTGATTTCTACATGAGTGTGGACTTATTAGAACCTTATATACAGCTTTTCAGCTCATGGGGTGACGTTTCTGTCTCCCTTTAGTTTTGTTATTTCATATCCAACCTCTTCTATTACCAACAGTAAGAGGTCCAGGGAGCATTTATTTAGGACGCTGCACCAGCAACTACAGAAGGCTGGATTGTTACGTCCAATTGTTGATGAGTTACCTATCCTAATTTTGCTGGGTATCTTTTTGGTACAGTAGTATTCTGACAAGAATTTGCCGTGTAGTTTAAGAACTGTTTATATCTTACATAGTTTTAGAAGCTTATGATACATTTCTAATGGTATTTCTGCAGGGAGTTCATAAAAATTAAGTTGACTGAATAGGATTTTATCTGCATCGTCATCTGTCAAGCTAATAAACCTGTTTTCTGCTTCATTAAGGAGTTCATCTTCAACAAACGTAGAGGTATTCTGAGACATATCTCCTCTCTCTTGAATGAGTACAACCAATAAAACAATTGTTGTGTGATTGTTAGATGTACCAAAATATGGAAAAGGCTCTACAAATATTATTTTAAAGGCAATTTTACATAAAATAATCTGTGAATAATATTTATACAAAGTATTCACCAAATTACATTAGGTAACTACAAAAAACATATACCTCTCATCATAAAAAATTTAAATGAATAGATTATATCACTGCAAACATTGTCAAAATCCAGATCATATAGAGCATAATGTTTAATTTTTGACCCTCAAGCAAAAACAAGCCAAATCTGTCAGCCCCTTTATAAAATTACTAAACAACCTCGTTAACTATAAAGATTGGTGCTTAAAGCAAAAAACATAGACACAAAACTACCGTAACAAAAACTAAAGTAAAACAAACAACTCAATAAACACAATTATTAACCAAAGAGTCCATCTGGCATGGATTGCTGCTCACGTTATCAGGAAGTTTACATTAGATGTATTGTTTCAACAAAAGTTCATATAATAATATTTTGAGTGCACAGCATGAAGATATTGCTCCGTCAGATAATCTTCAGTAATTGTATCCAAGAAAAAGCCAGAACTCCTTACAGCTTTTTAACTCACAGGTGTGCTTCCTCCATATGGCTCATATATTCTAAATGCACATACAGATGGCTCCACATACATCTAGCCTCCGGGTGCATTAAACAGCCCTTCTATGCCATGGCGTGACTCTGTGGTGCCTAGCGTCTTTTTACCTTCAAATGCATGGTGTATCTGCATGCTAAACACTACGTTACAGTGTTACAGCTGCTGACACTAACGTAGCATTTTGCATGCAGATACACCCGCAGTCACACACAGAACATAGGCATGCTGCATATCATTTTATTCAGCAGAAGCTGCTTATACTATCTATTCACATTGTTGTGCGAATAAGACACATTTGAAGGTAAAAAGACACACGAAAAGACGCTTGGCGCTACCAAGTCACACTGAGCTACCACATTATGTGTGGCGCTACTTGTAGCACATGGAGAATAGATGTATGTGGGCACATCTGAATTAGATATTTGTAGAAAAAAAGAGGGCAGCCACCATTTAGTCCAGCCTAAAAAGTCAAACATTTTATTACATACCACCGAGTGTACTGCTTAGAAGTCACAGATAAAACATGAAGTTAGTTGATGTTCCGGTCCCATAGTTAAGGATCTTTGTCAAGACTTTCACCAGGAACATCTTTTTATAACCACCATAATGACAGATGAAATACACAACCTTTAAAAACTGAGTGGGTAAATATACAGGTTGGGTATGTGATCCCTACTCTGATAATACAGATGGTTAGAATTCTGGCAGCGTAATCATAATGGTGGAAAACCCAATGCATGCAGGTAAATATTCTAACTAGGGTCATTTCTAGAGAGGAGGGGGCCTGTGTGCAGTCTCCGTCACGGGCCCCCTCCTCTCAGTCCGGCGGCTGCGCGGCCAGTGCCGCACCTATAGACTCTGGGCACTAGAGTGTGCCCAGAGTCTATAGCGCATGCGCAGGTCACTGCTAAAATGGCCGTGGTGGCCATTTTCTCTGTACTGCGCATGTGCAAACTATGGGAAAATGGTTGCGGTGGCCATTTTTACAGTGCAGACACCAGCACCGATGTGGGACTGTGGAGGGTGTATGATGTATGAGGGAGGGACTGTGCAGGGTGTATGATGTTATATATAAAAGTAATAACTAGTTGGCAGTTTAACATAGGTGCATTGACATGCTCAGCTGGGGCCCCCATGGAGAGTATATATATATCCATAACCATACTTCTTATACTTGGATCCAGTCACAATCCCGGCACTTAGAATACCAACTCCGGAATCCCGACATCTGTCAGATTAAAGGCGCCGGAATTCCGACTACCAGCATCCAGTAGGTAAGTAGCGGAGATAAGGGACGGGTTAGGCATTAGGGTTAGGTCAGGTTTAGGGTGTGGGGAGGGGGAGGTTAGGTTTAGGCACCGGGGTGGGAGGTATAGGGTTAGGGTTAGGATACCTACCGACAGATGTCGGTATCCTAACCCTGTTGAGATGCCGGTGTTTGGATTTTGTCACATAACTAGTTACGATTTCAAACTATAATCTATTAGATACTTCTTATATAGATTCTGCACACAGCATAGGGCAGGTGCAAGTTTTGATGGGGCTTCCAATTGTAATGTTTAAAGGCGCACCAAGCGGTATTGTTACATCTAAAGACTTTTTGGTGCCCTGTGCCAGAAAGAGCATTGGTGCCCCCCTCATTTTTCAAAGGGACATAATGCACCCAAAAAAGGGCCATGGCTTCATGGGGAAGGGCCAGGGAAGAGATAGGAGAGGCCAGGAGATGCTGGGGATGAAATAAGAGGAAGCTACAAGCAAGAATGATAATAAACAGAAATTTGACAGGCCCAAACAGCGCCACCTGACCTGTGGTGCCCTGTGCGATGGTACCGGCCGCACTACCCTAGCTACGGCCCTGCTCCCAGGCATTGCGCATATTGACACACACTTGTACATCAGGGGAAGGGCTTTTACTAGTATAAAGTAGCAGAGGCGACTTCAGCAAAACATTCTAAAGTGGTTACAGTAGCGAGCTACTCTGAATCATCCCCAACGTGATCACTAGCTGTGCTGCCATGCAGGAGCCTAAGGGTGGCACTGTCACTGCCCCACAGCACTTGCATTTGGCTTGCAGATAGTGTCGGACTGGGGAATGTAGTGGTAGGGGCCAAAGCTTAAAGGTGTTGCCAGTCACTGGAGATGGTTTGGGCAACCACCACAGAGGGACTTGGGCAACCAGTAGAGAGGGCCTAGTCAGCCTGCAAAGAACAGAATCTCTTTATAAAGGAGGGAGCAGGGGTGTGTCAGGACTGTCCATTTTGTTTGGCAGGAGGGATAATCTTGGTGTAGTTTCCATAGTTAGTCCATGGTTGTGCTCCACATAGTTACTGACCTTATAGTAGAGTAACACTGTATCATTTGAGTGCATGGTCTGGAATCTGACCCCTAGAGGAGGGATGGAGCCCTCTGGCAGTGGGGCCCAATCCTGTATACCTGTGGGCCAGTTAGACCCTGCTGATGAACACAGCAAAAAACATCCTTCAAAGTCCAGGCTTCTTTCACTACCTTCATTGAATTAAGCTTTTCTATTGTTCTTCTAAAATATTTATGTAAATGTTTAGCAAAATAAAAGAAAGTAAAATGACTATGACAATTAATAAATCATTCTTATGTCTGTTAGATACTTATTACATTGACCAATAAGCAGGTCCGGATTATAGGGAGGGCGAAGGGGGCGGTCTTCCTGGGGCCCCCAAAATAAGGGGCCCCCACACACTGCCCAGTCACCGCTGCTACTAACACCATTTAGCTGTCTCCGGCGCCTGCGCTGCTATTGTCCGTCGGCGGCTCAGCTGTTCCCAATCCCTAACAGCAGCCACCGAGGAGCTTCCTACAGTCAGAGTCTCGCGAGATTTGACGCCATTATCTCGCGAGACTCTGACTGTAGGAAGCTCCTCGGTGGCCGCAGTCAGTGACAGACAGAGGGAGCCGAGGCTCCAACATAAAGAGGAGTTGAGTCGACTTGACTCAGGTCCTCATGGTTCCCTTACAGGTACTGTAGCCCTTAGTGTGTGTATGTATATGTATACGTGTGTGATATATATATATATATATATATAACCATACAGAGTGTCCGCACTTGCAGCACCAGAATCAACTTGGGGGTGCTCAATTAAGGACAAAACAGCCCATGAAATATAAAAAAATGAGAAGAATTGGCACTCACCAGGTAGCTGACAAGAAAATTGGTTTTTAATTACCCATCTTGAGGGAGAAAGTGCATAGAGCCATAAAGTGCAATAGTCATAGTCTACGTTTCGGTCCTATGTAGGACCTTCTTCAGGACATCACAGCAGACATGTTTCAGCTTGAAAACCAAAGACAGACTAAATACCACCACCACTAGCTGACATATATACCCACTTCCATTAGGTGGAGCTCCACCCACGCAAAACACAATGTATGCTGGGACATAGTCACTGCATATTATAAACAACTAAACAAACATATCCCAGTCGACACTAAGATGATTTCCTTATTAGCAATGAGTCCCACCGCCCATAGAGCGTCGAGAACAACTTCCACATGGAATTAAACAACAGATATAAGGGAAAGAAAACGGCGCTATTACCGGAAGTTCCATGCGTTCCACAGCAGTGGGACGCATACCTACAACCGGAAGTCACGCACAAATCATTGTCGGGAGTTAGTCAGCGCTATAGTTACAAATAGCGCTGACATTCTCATGGGGCTGTCATTATAATAGTGTCAGAGTGCCCAAAATGGGATCAACGTCATCTGCACATTCAGCAGCAAAAGTTTATTGCTCTAATGCCTTCAATGGCACATAAGGACCCAAACAATAGAGGGCATGCAGCACAACATATCTCAATAACACCCCCTGCTGGTCTGGAGGATAATACAACTACACACCACAGGGAATAAATGTTCAAAAGTGGGTTCTCATTTAAAAAAATATTATTAGCAATGCGTTGGTGTAGGTATATATGTCAGCGTAAAACCAAACATTGAAAAAAATATATATTACAAAAATAATAATCAACAATAAAAAGTCATGTATAAAGAAATGACCCTAAACAACATTAAATAAGGAAAAGGAAAAATAGGGACTCCCATAAATATATAGAAGCCCTCATTACAAAATACCATCATTACAAAAAACAACATCATTTCAAAAAAACATTAAGTGGATTGGATTCATTAAGTCCCTTTGGAACTAGAGTGTCTAACTCAAAAATCCATCTTGCTTCACGTTTACGTAAGGCAACATCCCGGTCACCACCTCTTCTCAAAGCAGGGATATGATCTATCATCATGCATTTCATACTAGACACTGAGTGCCCAAGTTGTAGAAAATGTAGTGCCACAGGTTTATCTGTTCTCTGTGTCTCTATCGCCATTCTGATGGATGAGCGATGATTCGCCATCCGTTCTCTGAAGGGTCTCTTCGTCATCCCGACATAATACAACCCACATGGGCAAACTAGGATGTAAATAATAAAGTCCATAAGACAATGTAATTTGTGTTTTATTTTTATCCTTCTGCCATTGTGCGGATGAACGAAAGTAGCTCCAGTCAATAAAGACCGACAAGTTGTACAGTCTGGACATCTGAAACATCCCATCTTCCGATTGTGCAGCCAAGTGTTCGTTTTTACTTCTGGTGTCATAGTTGGTCGCATAAAAAGATTTCGAAGATTGGGACCACGTCGATAGGCACAAACCGGCGGCTTCTTGCCCAATGCTCCTAATTCACGATCTGACGTGATTATGGGCCAATGTTTACAAATAACTTTATTGGCATGATTAGAAGTTGCATCAAAGGTGCTTGTAAATAGCATCCTTGTCGGGTCCAATCTGGAATTTTCTGTCAGACCTGTCTGTGAGTGCCGTGTTCTTGCCTTAGATAAACATCTACGTAAAGTCATGTCTGAATAACCTCGTTCCAAAAATCGCTGGGTCATCCCCGCAATTTGTGTTTCTGCTTGGGAAACTGAGGAATTGTTCCTAAAGATACGTAAGTATTGAGAAATTGGTAGACTTTCTTTTAATTGACTTGGATGTTGACTCGTAGAGTAAAGTAAGGTATTGCGATCAGTGTCCTTCCTATAAAGGGTGGTGCCGAGAGTGTTGCCATCACGATATATCGTGACATCCAGAAAATTGATCTCACAATGATGTACTTGACTAGTAAATTTTATAGGGGAATCCAATTCATTCAACAAATTGACCATGTCCATAAATTGAGCCTCAGAGTCCAACCAAATCAAAAACAAATCATCAATGTAACGCTTGTAAAATAAAATTTTTGACCCAAATACAGGTAGGATATGCATCTGTTCAAATTGTGCCATATATAGGTTGGCATACGCCGGCGCCAAATTTGACCCCATGGCGGTGCCTTTACGTTGTATAAAATAACTATTACCATATTGAAAATAATTATTAGTCAGAACTAATTCAATAAGTTCCAGCATAAATTCAACTGGAGGACCATGATAATCATTGTTTGTGAGAGCTTGTTTAACAGCCTGTAGGCCGCCATCATGAGGGATCACAGTGTATAGTGAGGATACATCTAACGTAGCCAACAGTATATTGTCAGGAAGATATGTCAATGATTTAAGGCTAGTGAGAAAATCATTAGTATCCTTCACATAACTAGGCATCTTAACAACAATAGATTGCAAAAAAGAATCGACAAATTGAGCTAATGGTTGTAGAGTAGAATTGCGTGCCGATATTATCGGTCTCCCTGGGGGATCAACCAATTGTTTATGTATTTTAGGTAACGTGTACAATATCGGACACACTGGATATTCCACTCTTAACCACCCAGCAACCTTCTCATCAATCCAACCATGCTGGCATGCCAACTCAATGGCAGAGTCGACTTTACGTTTCACTTTAATCATAGGACTAGTATCAACCTTGGTGTAAGTGTTTATATCAGATAACTGTCGTTTAATCTCTCTGTCATAGGCATGCCAATCCTGCACCACTGTAGCTCCGCCCTTATCAGCTTGTCTAATCACAATTTGATCATTTTGTATTAGAGATTTAAGGGCAATTCTTTGAGCTCTAGACAGATTATCATATCTCGGCTTGGAGTTGACCATCCTCATATCATAATCCAAAAGCCGTAAGAAGGTTTTAATGCTTGCGTTGTTACTTTGGGGATCAAAGATACTAGGTGATCTAAACGATGAATCTGGTATAGAATTGTTGGAGTTACCAAAAAATTCTCTAAGTCTCATCTTCCTACCAAGTTTATAATGGTCGACAGACCAACCAAAACTATTATGTAAACTGGTAGGAACAAACGATAAACCACGAGATAAAACTTCCAACTCTGCTGTAGATAATTCATAGCTAGATAAATTGAATACGTTATTTAGTAGCGTCTGCCCCTGCCTCTCCTTCTTCTTGTACCCCCCTCTCCTCGTAGGGTATCTGGACCTCTTCCTCTGACCTGATCCACATTGGATCTGGTCACTCTGCCTAAAAAAGTGCCACTGGGAGGTCTAGAGACAATAGAGCCCATCACACTTGAATCAGTGTGTTCACTCTCCGAGAGAGATTGGGATGAGGAAGAATCAATATGTTTAGATGTATATGTATGGGCTCTGGGTAGTCGTCTTGATCTTTTGGGACCTGAATCACCTTTCAACCACTTATACACCTGGTGGTTGTTATAGTCATAATTGACCGTTATAAGTTTTTTACGTTTGAAAGTGATTAAATCCTGCTGGAACCTGTCAATTTGTTCCTTGAGCTTATCACACCAATTAGCCGTTTTATCTGTTGTAAGAAGAGTCAGAGAGCTTTCATCAAATATGGCAATCTCCTGTCGGATTTTGGTAAGTTCTACCCCCACCTCTTCAATTACTAACAACATAAGATCTAATGAACATTTGTTCAACACACCACACCATTTGGTGCAGAATGTAAGGTTATTACGACCAATGGTGGGTACATTGTTCACTCTAAACCCTCTAGGGATCCTCTTATTTCTATAATAATCCGACAGGAATTGCCCATGTAACTTAAGCTCAATTTCTCGTTTCTTTAGTCTTAAACCTTTATAGAATAAATCTTTAGGAGTTTCATCAGGAAGTTGTGTAAACTCCAAATGGTCAAAGAGAACTTTGTCCGCATCATCATCAGTTAGAGAAATGACATTATTCTCAATGGCACTAAACATAGCTTCATCAATTTCATATACCTGTTCAGACGCCATAATAGAAAATAATAAATAACAAATGACAGGGCTGGACAGAGAGGCTCAACAAATGGACAACAATGTCACCATAAATAAAAAGTGACATACAAAAACACCTATTCATTAAAAAATATTTTAATTTTCACGGAAAAAATGATCATATTGAGTGAAATGGCGGAACAGTCAATATCCAGGTTTTCTTCAATCACTTGTAATAATCCTTGACAACAAATCCACAAAAACTGAGCAGTGCTGGACAAAATCCAGTTTATAAATAAAACCAGATCCAACTAATAACCATACAGAGTGTCCGCACTTGCAGCACCAGAATCAACTTGGGGGTGCTCAATTAAGGACAAAACAGCCCATGAAATATAAAAAAATGAGAAGAATTGGCACTCACCAGGTAGCTGACAAGAAAATTGGTTTTTAATTACCCATCTTGAGGGAGAAAGTGCATAGAGCCATAAAGTGCAATAGTCATAGTCTACGTTTCGGTCCTATGTAGGACCTTCTTCAGGACATCACAGCAGACATGTTTCAGCTTGAAAACCAAAGACAGACTAAATACCACCACCACTAGCTGACATATATACCCACTTCCATTAGGTGGAGCTCCACCCACGCAAAACACAATGTATGCTGGGACATAGTCACTGCATATTATAAACAACTAAACAAACATATCCCAGTCGACACTAAGATGATTTCCTTATTAGCAATGAGTCCCACCGCCCATAGAGCGTCGAGAACAACTTCCACATGGAATTAAACAACAGATATAAGGGAAAGAAAACGGCGCTATTACCGGAAGTTCCATGCGTTCCACAGCAGTGGGACGCATACCTACAACCGGAAGTCACGCACAAATCATTGTCGGGAGTTAGTCAGCGCTATAGTTACAAATAGCGCTGACATTCTCATGGGGCTGTCATTATAATAGTGTCAGAGTGCCCAAAATGGGATCAACGTCATCTGCACATTCAGCAGCAAAAGTTTATTGCTCTAATGCCTTCAATGGCACATAAGGACCCAAACAATAGAGGGCATGCAGCACAACATATCTCAATAACACCCCCTGCTGGTCTGGAGGATAATACAACTACACACCACAGGGAATAAATGTTCAAAAGTGGGTTCTCATTTAAAAAAATATTATTAGCAATGCGTTGGTGTAGGTATATATGTCAGCGTAAAACCAAACATTGAAAAAAATATATATTACAAAAATAATAATCAACAATAAAAAGTCATGTATAAAGAAATGACCCTAAACAACATTAAATAAGGAAAAGGAAAAATAGGGACTCCCATAAATATATAGAAGCCCTCATTACAAAATACCATCATTACAAAAAACAACATCATTTCAAAAAAACATTAAGTGGATTGGATTCATTAAGTCCCTTTGGAACTAGAGTGTCTAACTCAAAAATCCATCTTGCTTCACGTTTACGTAAGGCAACATCCCGGTCACCACCTCTTCTCAAAGCAGGGATATGATCTATCATCATGCATTTCATACTAGACACTGAGTGCCCAAGTTGTAGAAAATGTAGTGCCACAGGTTTATCTGTTCTCTGTGTCTCTATCGCCATTCTGATGGATGAGCGATGATTCGCCATCCGTTCTCTGAAGGGTCTCTTCGTCATCCCGACATAATACAACCCACATGGGCAAACTAGGATGTAAATAATAAAGTCCATAAGACAATGTAATTTGTGTTTTATTTTTATCCTTCTGCCATTGTGCGGATGAACGAAAGTA